>JZKD02S2172750.1:156139-190817 GCA_000966675.3 Picea glauca
AAAAAAAAAAAAAAAATTTATTACAAATTTCTGATTTTCCAAGTCCCATAAGAAATGTGCCTTCAAGTGCTCGTCATATCCAAGAAAATTAATACAATTGTTCACTCTATCAGAGAAATTTGAATTGTGTTTCTCCTTTGGAATATGAATATAATATATGCTCCCAAATATATGAAATTGTTTAACAATAGATTTGTGATCACTCCATACTTCCTCTGGAATAACATTCCAAATAATTTTAGTCAAACTTCTATTGATCAAATAAACAACACAATTACAGTGTTCAACCCTTTCTAGTTTCCAAAAATCTTGCAGACGTGCTAATTGATTTAGAAGCTAGGTAAAATAAGAGAATGTCTAAAGATGGCAGGAAATGTTAAATTTGGCGGAAGTGCTAAGTTGATCGGGCCTGAAAATTCATGAATCGTGATCTGACGAGATCAAAGACCGGGAATAGTTGCAGAGGTTAAAGTTGCATGGAGTATGACACCTAAAAGAGGTCTCTCAATTTAAACCATAGGTTTATCTCGAGGGTACGTGGCATCACCATGTGCATTGTTGAACGAAACACATGTTTCCTCAAAACCACTTTCTCACACCCCCACAAAGTTGAAAAGTATGAAAGGTCATTAGTTGCTTTATTTCATTTGTTTATTTCTTTTGAATACTAGAACCGTTAGAACCTTGGCGCACCCACCATTTTATACTTGTAGCACAACAATACACCATTTGCACACCATTTTTGCTCGTTTCTAGGTATTTACATCATAACCATGGATCCCATTATAACCTTACTGACAGAAAAAGACTCTACAACAATAGAAGAAGCCCTAATTGATAGGGACATGGATGTTTCTAATGTTGAAATCACCATTTTCCCTATCTCTGTGTCTAGAAGTAATTTTTGTGATAAAATCGGTAAAAGTATACCATTCCTAGAAGCAGTCCATCAGAAGTCTTTTTGTGCAAATTATGATCCATTCAATGAAGATAAATTGATTAGGGTATATAGGGAATGTCCATCAGAAGTCTAAAGCCTGCTTTTACAACAAATTGTCCAACCTAAGAAGTTTTCAGAAAGTCTGTCTGTGCCATTGAATGTTAATATAATGGTCATTGAATTCCAGTGGGTCTTCTTCTTATTGAGTCAAGTCTTAGTAATATACAATGACAAGTATGTGGTGGAAGTCATGCTCAGTTTCCTTTTGACCTTTTTCAAGTCCGAGTCTGGTCTGTCAGTCCGTATTAACTTTGATAAATTCCTAGCTGATATTATTCATAAACAACTAGTGAATTTCCACTCCCTAAGGCATTTCATATATTATACTTATTTGTTGAAACTATTCCTAGAAAGTAACAACAAATAATTTCTTGAAGCAACATTTGTGTCAACTGAATGCAAAAGAATTACATTGCTCATATTCATTAACAAAGTTATGTCCAGGATTTATAGTCTAATTTTCAATACTTGCCTTCCTAGAGTTCTGGATGACATGAGAAGTTATCTACAACCAAATCCATAGAACAGAGTGGGAGATTGAGTATTATTCATGCATTCAACAATAATCTGGGTTTATGGTTTTCATGAATCTCCTTACCTATTGCCTGCTTTTCTAACTCCTAGAATCTTTTCCCCTAAATTCATCAGGAAGAGAATTATATCTGAAACATATAATTTCCTAAAGTTGCACAGAGCCTCCAACCTTAAGTTCCATTTAATCATTGGCCCCTTTATTGTCAAGTCTAGATCATGTTTATCTCAGGTTTAAGCAAAGCTCAAATATTTTGGTTTTGCATAGTTACAGGGAAGAAGGTATGATCCACACCAGATCATATCCAAAAGAAGACATATGAACAAAAATGTTCCTTATGAGAATGAACAAGTTGAAGGTTTTGATAGCTTGGCGAATCTAGAAGTCTTTGTTGATGTGGAAGCGACCCTGCAGCCAATTCAAACACAACAAGCTCCTCAAAAGCTAATGATTAAAGTTCCTAAAACAAGTGTTTACAACAAGAGAATCATTTCAGAGGCTATGGACATTGATGAAAAATAGATTGTCAAAAAGAAGATGAAGGTTACACAACCAACATAGATTGTGGATTTAGAAGATGAAGAGTCTAGGGATCAAGAAAATCTAAATATAGTGGAAAGTGGTACTAGCAATGTAGAGATTGAAGAAGGAAATAAACTCCAAAGTGAGGGCATCTCAATAACCTTTTGTAGTAAGAAATATCTTTTTGATAAAACATTTGGGTCAGCTTATCAGTCTAAGGAATATTTGGAAAAACAATATGTTGAGAACGGAAATATAGCTTTGGGTGAGATTAAGGATTTATTCCCTAAAGTGGAAACAATATCTCAGCATAAATATTCTATGTTCATAGTAAGAGATTTTTAAAACAAGACCTTTAACATCGCAGTTGCAGAAGAAGACAAAGTTTTTGAGATAAAGATAAAATATGACAACATAAGTTCCCCAGACAAGGTGAAATTCCACAGGCAAACTAGTGACATGTTATATTCTGATTACTTGAGTTTGAACTTGAAGGATTCAAAATTATCATCTTATGCATAAAAATTAGAAAGACATTTGAGGCAAGAAAAGGCATCTAACAAATCTTGGCAAAATCAGAAGGCATCTAACAAATCTTGGCAAGAAGAGGTTGGATTATGAAGGTTCCCAAGGGGTGAAGTCTTCGTTAGATGAGAAAGACAAAATAATTCAAATTTTGAAGAAGAGATTGAAAATGCCTGCTACAGAGCATCCATAAACAACAGAATTGGTAGTTCTAGAACATGAAAAGACAACACTTCATCAAGAGACACTAGATTACAAAGCTAAGGTGTTTCAACTTTTAAGGTAGCTAGAGAGGTAGTGGGGGGGCCCAGAGGGCCCATAGTGATAATAGTGGAGGTCATTCAATGTAAGGTGGACTAGGTCCACTATATTATTAAATAAGGCCCACTATGGTAGTTAGATATAATAAATGTAAGAGGATTTCATAGAAGGTTCTACTTCTAGAAGATTCCTCCTCTAGAATGTTCTTAGGTGATGGTAGCACTATATAAAGAGGTTCAAGCAATGTAATGAGAGAGGAAGAAAAGTATTGTATTGTGGAGCGGTAGCTCAATAGGAGGATGCCCCCTCGAAGAGGCAAGTGAACAGGAGAGGATCCCTTCCATAATAGGATCCATTGTATGGTGCTGCCCTACCTCAAGGGTTTGGTAATAATATTGTGTGGTTTCTTCTATATTTCTCTTTGGATCTATTGTGTATTCAGTAATTGTGTTGATTATATCTTCATATTTGGTATTGGTTCTTAACACAACTGGAACAAGAAAAGGTGAAATGGTCATAGGAAAAGACAAAATTGCTAAATAAGGCTATGGTTTCAACTCCTACTGCAGAAATTGGATCAAATACTGAAGAAATTGTCCAAGCTATGTCACAAGTTAGCCTAAAGGAAGGAGAAATCAAAGCACTGAAGGAAATTATAGAGAAAGTGAAGAAGGAGATGCATGCAAAAGATGAAAGGATAGCTCAATTTCAAAAGGAGAATGCAGTCTTGCAAGAGAGAATAAATAAATTGAATGTGAGGTTAAGAGGCAAAGGGGCCAAGCATATCATTTGGGACTCTATAGCTGCTGAAGCTGCCAAATTAAGATCATATTTGAATTTCATTAAGGATAAATACAATAGCCATTACAACCAGACATAAGTGTACTTTTGTGAATGAAAACTTAGCCAAAAATCCATCAGAATGGGCCCAAAATGCCATAAATTTACTCAACTTTGTTCCTAATGCAGACCTTCAAACCATTGGAGTTAAGGACATAACTACATTGATTATTTGAGCCAGGAGGGTTATCTCCAAACATAACTTTTTGAAATTAGTTCAAACTAAAGCAACACAGATGGAACACTGTACAGGAGTTTAAATATTTATTTGAAGAATTGTTTATCAAAGGTCTTCCACCATTTTGGGATGGCAAGGGAAAATTGTATGACTAGGAAGAATACAATACTCATTTGATCCAGCCCAAAATGGATCATTCTAAGTTTGAAACCTTGGAGGAGAGTTTGAAAGGAGCCACTTTAGTTGACCAGTTGATTATCGACTTTGAGATTGTGAATTAGTTCAAAAAAGTCAATCTTGGACTACCAATGATGTCATATGCTTCTTGCATTGACTTGGAGATTCTGATAAAGGAGATGACAAATTATGACATTCCTTCTGATTTGCAGTGGAAGGAAATAGTCCGACTGGGTAAGACAAAATTCATTTTTCTAGGGCCTGGTAGATGATTTCCAGATATCAATAAAGGAAAAAAAACATATGAAAGGTCAAAGCAGAGTTAAAGGGTAAAGAAAAGGACCTAAATACCGAAAGGGCCGAACCCTGTATTTTGTGAACGATTTATTTCTTATTTTCATAATCAGTTTCAAACCGAAAATATTCTTTCCTATTTTGTAATCGGGTTCAAACCAAAATAGTTTCTTTTCTATTTTAATCAGTTTCAAAACGAAACATTTTCTTTCCGATTTTGTTGTAATTGGTTTCAAACAAAATGAATTGAGTTTGTATAAATGTTAGGATTTCTGAATGTTGGAAGAAGTGCAAGGGCACAAAATATAGCTATTTGAAACCTGAATGTAATTTTCTAAATCTGAATGGAATGTACATGCAAATGTCCTAAACTTTCTCTGAAAAGATTCTAATGGTGGTGGTCTAATATTCATCTTCTTTCTCCGTATGTATTTCTTGTGTTCCTGATTTCATTTTCACTCTCTCCAGTTTAAATTGGATATTTAAAGGTCCATAATTCATCTTGCGATGCTCTCGACCTAAACAATTCAAATTGTGTTAAGTTCTTCCTAACTAGATCACAATTCATCTTATTTGATGCTCTGGTGTGGTTACCTGTTCTCCTTTCTTCTTACACCATGCAAATTTCAATTTATAATTCAGACTCATTACCTCATTTAGCCTTTATCCTCTGGAGAGTTCTACCTACTAGTTAGTGATTTCATTTGTTTTCAAAATTTTGACTCCATATCCCTAAGTATCCATCCCTTTCTTGCCAGTGAAATCATAAAAAACCCTTTCAAAGAAACAAAACCTAGCGATTGACTTGTTAAAGAAAACTTATCTGTTAGAGACCAAGTGACAGGAGAGAGCCCTCTCTGAGATGAGTAGACTATTACCCAGCTCCAAAGTGGTTTGTAGGTTACCTTTTTTAATTTTTTTATCAGCCAAAACAAATTTACAGAGTGCTAACACACCATATTCAATTTATGTAGTAAAGTTAAACTAGAGAAACTGAAGTATCCATACCTTCAATGACATAATCTACTAGAGTCAATTATTGTTGCCAATGCACAGTTAGTATCAATTTCTTTGCCTTATAGTTGATATAGACCATCTTCTTCATAACTTGAGCTATGAGTGCATATCCTTTTTATTTGTTAGTAAAATAACTAACAAATGAATGTGCAAAAAAGAAAACTATTGTTTAAACTGTGGCATGTATAGTATGGATACATAAGGTACAAGAGAGGTTTTAGGTCACTAATATTAACTCCATCAACATAAAATTCTTTGGATCACATAGAAAATATCATAGCTTTGATCTCACTACAAAAATATCCTTACAAACTATGGCTCAAAAATGTTTTATAGTTCTTTGTTCACTATTTACCTTACCTTGTTCAAGCTCCACTTTGTTCATTTGTCATATCTCTCTCATATGTATCATATATTATTTCATTGCATATATAAGAAGGGCTGCATTGCAGCTTAGTCCATGCCAAGTAGATTTGGAAATGGAAATGATAGTTTGATTATGGCTCCTCTGGTTTCGTAACCTTTGTACTTGAAATATCCAATTAGTTGGTAATTATGGGTAATTATGGTTGAATATGTGATCGTCAAGAGAATATTTTAGGCAATTGTTGTATATTTTTTTAGTAAAGGTATGGATATGTCATGTAAGTAAGAATCATGCTTTTGTGGATGAACTTCCTATAAAAACTAAATATAATATGACGATATAACAACAAATTATGAATTTTAAATTTTTATTTCAAGAGTAGCATGAAATGCTTAACTATGGTTTAATATGTGGTAATTGTATAATATGTGGCAATTGTATGGCGAGTTTTTCCTTCATGGTCACTATCATATAGTGATTTCCTCTTGAGTGATGGGTTGATGCAGTGTATGTGTAGGTTTGAAAATTACGCATTGATGGATTCTGCAGACCAGTCTTTATATTGTAATCTTTCATTAAGTATTTAAGTATTTATGCATTGATGGCTTCTTCAGGGACTAGTAATGATTTTAAGATAATCATGATAGTAAAGATTATATGTCTCTCCTCAAATATTTCCACATGTGTTGTATGTCTCTTCTCAAATATTTCCATCATGATAGTAAATATTATATGTGTTGTATGTCTCTCCTCAAATATTTCCACATGTTTTTGATAATGTCCCTCTCCCTACCTCTCAAACACATTGATTGGCATGAACTCTAGCTAGATCTAGACCTAGTATATCCAATACACTTCACTCATTGATAACATCTATTGCAATGGATCCTCGTAGTGTTAGGATAAGTTTAACCTAACACATATCACTTTCGCATCTAATGACTAAGATCCCAACATATTCATCATTTTCCAAGGACAAGACAACATTTTCACTGAATCCCTTACACTTACACCTAGGGCTTCTAGATCCACTTTCTATTTAGACACATAAATTTAATTACCTAAATATGGTGGTAAAATGTGTAGAGATGTTCTATATTCATGGATCTGTAGCCTTGTTTCCTACTTACAAACCTTCCCAAAGATGATAAAAGAGAATATCCTCCTTCTTGCAAGTAACCATTTAAACAGAATTGCTTAAGCATACTGGTATTCTCACCAAACTTCTATAAAGATATATGTGGGGGTCACCAAATAATAAGCTACCAACAACACTCTTACATGAATTACTACATGGGATGCATTGTGCTAGGCATTGAGAAGGAATTTTTATTCTTTGGTTTATTTATCTCACTGAAAGTGCAAGATGGCCTATCTCTGTTGACTAGAGAGAGTGATAATCACTCTTCAGAGAGCTTAAAACAATCTCTTATCACAACAAGTTGAAGGCTTTTAGATGGGGCATCCTAGAAGGAGGCTTAACCTCTTGTGAAAGACTCAAAATTGCATTTTGTCTTACCCAGTTGGACCATTTCCTTCCATTGCAAATCAGAAGGAATGTTGTAATTTGTCTTCTCTTTTGGATATGATCTAGTGTGGATCATACCTTCTTCCTTGTAACTAGAAACAAACAGAAATGGCGTGTAGATGGTTTACATTTGAGATGCAAGTGGAAAACGGTGGCCGCGATAGGGTCCTAACGGTTTCAGTATTCAAAAAGTAATAAACTAAATGAAATAAATTGACCAATGACCTTTATACTTTTCAAAATTTGCGGGCATGTGAGAAAATGATTTCAAGGAAATCCACCTTTCATTCTGTAATGCGACTGATGATGCCACGTACCCTCGGGAGAAAACCGTGGTTTGAATTGAGGGACCTCTTTTTGGTATTATACTTGGTGAAGCTTCAAACTACGCAATTGTTCCTGGTCGTTGATCTTGACATATCACCATCAATGACATTTCAGGTATATTTCTCTAGATTTAACTTTTCATTGCCATCTTTAGACCTTCTCTTATTTTATCTGGTTTCCAAACCCATTAGCTGAAGGGAAAGAGCTCATTTTTTTTTAAATACATATAGGTCGTCAATCTTCTAACGTCCCTAACATTGGTCACATGGAATCCTTGTCATTGGTATATAGCTAGTCATCACTCCACCGACGTTTCCATCCATTAGGATTTCGATGTCCCTAATGTCGATCACATGGCATCCTTGTCATTGGTATATAGCTCACCGTCTCTGCACCGACGTTTCCAGTCGTCGGTCTTCTGAAGTCCAATTTCGTCTGTCACATGGTGTCCTTGTCATTGGTATATAGTTGAACATCTCTCCACCGACATTTTTAGTCGTCGATCTTCCAACGTCCCTAAATTTTTTCACATGGCATCCATGTTGTGGAGACTGACGAAATGGGACGTCCAAATTCCGATGTCTCTGGTGTCGCTGTAGTGAAGACTATATGGGGTTTTGACAGTCAAATCCTAGATGACACGTGTATGCATTAAACGTCACAATAGAGATGATACCTATGGCATCGGAAAAGTGACGTCATGTGAAACAACGTTTGAGGGGGTCCATTGTTTTTCATTCTCCCGACAATATAAAGTGGTAATTGAGTTGAACGCATCATCATAATTTGACCCAAATGTACTAGTGTATCATCCCATGCTACTACAAACTTCCTTGGGAATGCTTGAACTCACTACAACAACTATACTTAAGGTTGAAAAATTGAAAATTAATACGGAAATTCAAGCCTAAATTCCATAGACATGAACTGTTAGAAATGAAAACCAATATTATAACACTTGAGTAACTTTAGATAGTATATTTTCATCTACCAATGCATCCCTGAATTTCTCAAATTGCTAACAAAATTAGTTTAAGTTATTCATAGATATATGTACCCATGTCCACTTAATAATCATGGCATTGTGTCTAAGGGTACTTACTGGCCCAAAATGGTGACTAACTAAATTATTTTAGGTTATGCATGGATACATGTACCCAACTCCACTTAATAATCTTGAAATTGTCTCAAAGGGTACTTACTAGCCCAAAATGGTGGCTAACAAAATTATTTTATGTTATGCATGGATATATGTACCCATGTCCACTTGATATTCATGAATTTATGTCTAAGGGTACTTACCAGCTCAAACTTGTGGCATACCACATAATAGAATATACATGTTAACACTAGCACTCCACACATTATTCTTGGATCAATAATAACACTTGAAAACCTCATGTGCCATATAGTATGGATTACCATCTATTTCCAAAAAGTGATCCTCTACAATAGAAAAAAAAAAGAGAGTATCAAATTTTATTGTTAGAACTGAGAAGCACCATTATTTAAAGCTAGAAAATGATGAGTCATTTTCTTGCATAAGCATAAATAGTAGATATGGTTAATGTTTAAAATAAAAATTGATAGTCCAATTTGTTTTACAATATAACTAAATACAAAATTGTTTTTCCAAAACCTTCAATAGAGTGAATTTATAAAATTCCCTATAAATTTCTTCCTTGTAGCCAGACCAAGCTACAATAGGTATCTACTCAACATTTTACCAGAAATCATGTATACACGAGTACCGAGTTTGGACTAACATGTTTGAAGAATATAGATAATCCAAAATAAATGACCTTCATAGGGGGATTCTCTAACATTGTCTAAGGGTACTTAACAACCCAAAATGGTGGCACACCACACAATAAAATATACAATATAACACCATCAGTTCACATGTCAATATCAAGTCCATAATAATTCTTTTGAATCTCCGATGACTTATAGTACGAAGTACCAAATATTTCAAAAAAGTTGTTTATGCATGAATTCAAAGTCATTTAGCCCGATGAACTAGCTATTGCACCCGATGAATGATGTACTCATGCCATATTTGGATGATTTCTTAATCCTCTACTTAGATGACATTCTTATACATGCATAAAATTTACCTATACTCTTCCTCAAAGAAATCCTAACAAAGGTGGTTATCTTTCATAACCTTGAGCATAGACTTGACCATGCACATGTTGTTTTTATACTTTGTAGACCAAGTAGAGAGATATAGAAGGAAACACATGTATGAAAGGTCTCCATGTGTCCTCTGCAACCTTGTCCTAGTGTCATGAAAAATGAATAATTCATGGCCATAGATGTTTGAAATGATGGAAGAAGTGATGACTCTATTAAATATCAATGGACTCGTCAAATTGTTTTGTGTCCTCTGTGTAAGGTCTTATCGATTAAAAAAAATACACAAGGAACTAATTCATAGTTAGTAATCATGACTTGGCATGATTTATAAAACCTTTTCACTTCAAAATCTTTGAGTACAACTAGGGTGTTTTTTGTTTGTTTTCTATTATAAGAATACAAAGGCCTATCCACAACCCAGGGGTCATAAAAAATTGAGATAATTTTCTTTTTTATAGTTGGTTGGCATGTGGGTTTCTACATATACCAGTGTCAATTTGCACATCTCTATATATTCATGTCCTAATTTTCACATGTTTGCAACTTCTTATGAGTTCACATGTGCTCCATGGTTATATCTTGAGCCATTGCTACCTTTTATTTTAAAAGGTATTTAAATGGAAATACCATCCACATATAGAAATTGTGTTTAAAACCTTGAAGTGTTTGCATACCCAAATTGAAACTATAAACCTACTTCTTCATGTTGTTACTTCCAATTTTTAATATTCATAGTTCCAATGTGCACATGCAATCACTTCAAAGTGTCCAACAAAATTTTTGTATGTGTTTGGTTTTTGGTTATTGAAATCTTTGAGGTGTATAATCCAAAAATAAGTGATTTTGTGGTAAGTGTTCAAATACATGCTACCCTTCCCTGGATGGGGTGTTAGATGTCCAAGAAGCCCAATGGACAGGTGGAGCACCCAACACTCCACACGAGGGAACTCAACATGCTCCAACAGTGGAGAGGCCATGTGACTCCACCCCCGGTGCCACCCTCATCCTTAAATGATAGCCCCCTTGACCACACATCCCATTTACTCCTCTGCACTTATGACTGCCCCTCTCCAGTATGCCATCTCCACTGGCTCTACCATGGTGACGAACTTCTAATCTTTCCTTCTTCTCCCATGTTTGTATGATTTAATACCATTGGAGATTTCCTGGAGGATCATTTCATTGTCGGTATCCTCTGATAGCTTCCTAGACACTTTTATATTTCTTGGATCCACTCTCTAGTTTATCTCTTCTATTCAATCCTTTGTACCTCCCACTGACCTCCCCCTTCTCCTGACAATGCCTAGGAAGCGAGGGACGTAAAAAAGAGGCACCCAATGTTATTGACCTTACTTACTATGGTTGTACATCCAACTCTGATGGACCCCCTTCTTTAAATTTCCACCACCTCATCCTCGACTGAATACCCTCCTGTCCAACAAGCTCTTCCTCCACTCTCCTCACCATGGGCTTGTCGTCTTGAATGGTTCGAGAAAGATGGAAATTCATTTGGATTTTCCCCCAACCCTCTGCCTACTCTCACATCCTCCTCTCTTCCTCCTCCTGATCCCTACTCCCCTCCATCTCCCCCTCCCCTTCCATCCACCCCCTTAGCGGAGCCTCCCCCCTCACCTCCCTTTCTGCAAGCTTGTGCAAATTGTGATGTATGGTCGCACCTCTTGGCCTCCTGGGACGATATTAAAGGTCTTTTCTTCGAATCTCATAAGGAAATGGATGACCACCGCTTCAGACAGGAAAACATGGATGGACGCAAGGAAAGGTTGGAACTCATGCTCACAACCCTCCCTGGCTCAATTCAGGTACATGGTATAGCGACACATGACCCGAATGAGGCAGAGAATGCACCTGGGATAGAGAATGCTCCTGCTACGAGCATGCAAGCAACAATTGTTTCTCATCCTACGAAAAAGGATCAGACAGACCAAGCACATGAAGGAAACATCGGGCTCAAGTCACAACCCTCATCTTAATGTTTTTGGATTTCAGTAGATTACCCATGCAGGTTTTTTTTACTACACTACACGTAGGAAGTTATCAGGCTTTAAGCGACATCATGTCTAAACAGTCTATTTTTGTCTTTTTAGCACAACACACTTTAGTCTTTCAGACATATTTTCAAGTGTCAGTCAGATTGGTTTCCCAGATAAGCGATTCAGACCAGCACAAACTCTGGCATGACAATGTTTTTTGTATTTTCAGTCTATGAAAGGTAATACAGAACTCTTACTTACAAAAAAAAAATACATTCTACCCTTAAAAATTAGATAACAAAACTCATTATGTCTTATTTTGACAATTATTTTTGTTTAAATTTGATAAAAAAGTTAACATGAATCCAAATTCCATCATAGTTAAAGTTTCTTTGTAATGGAACTCTTTCAAAACTTTTTAATCATCATTAATCCAAATCCTTGAAAAAATAATAAATAAATAAAAACTTTCCTTATAAAATCTAATCATATTCAAACAAAAATAACTAAATATGATAAGTTTTTACCGTCGCTATCAAACTCCATAAACATTTATTCATTGTCATAGATTTATGACTCAAAATCAATTCATGCATGGAAAAATATGTATATGTTAATTCAATCTAAATTTAACTGAAATAAAACCATGTGACAAAGCACATGCATTGGAATCAATTTTATTAAATATGGAATGCTAAATGGACGACGAAAATCTAAACAAATATAGAGGTGTCAGTTTTTTTAAGAGACACCTAAGTTTATCTTGATCATAGATTTGGGTTATTGTAGGGATCGATTACAAAGGAAATGGTTGATTTTGTCACTAATCCTTTCGATGACCCGAATCTACAACTGAGATAAGGATGGCCTCAAGAGATAGGAACTTCGTTAAAATATAAATGTTTAGGTTAGACAATGAAAAAATGGGAATTAGATAAAAATAACTAGATTGCGAGACTACTATCACATTGAGATAAATTGTTAAATATTTTTTGACCAAGTTGCAAGTTTTAACATTTTTCCATTTATTCATAGTCTATTAGTGGAATCAAATGGGACTAGGCAACCACTGATTATTTACCACAATTATTGTATTAATTAATAGGTATGACATGTTATTAATGGAAATGTGTGTCAGTCTCATTATACAAAGCACTTGCATTCTATCTAATATCCCACCCAACCCAGGGATGAAAAGACGTGGATTTGATCTTGTTGGGTATGCATTATATTCTTTGCATGTGTGTGTGTGGGTGCATCAGACATGACAACTGTGTCCGACAATCCCTTGTAGTAGTGCTCTGTTTGTGTCGTGTGCACCGAGCGCTTTCCTAGGGGGATCCCAAGGGAGGGCAAGTATTCCCCCCCCCCTTGTTACGCGCAGCGTTCGATGCAGTGCCCCGAAATTTGTTTTTGGGCGGTTTTTGCTATTTTTAGCGGTTTACTAAAAATAATCCCGATTTTAGGGATTAGGGTTTTGGTATCTACAAAATACCTAAAAACATTGTATATATTGTATAGTGAATGGTGAAATTCGATATAATGAATATAAGAAAGGTTTTCGTTGTTGAAGGTTTCCGGTATAAAATCTTTGTGTACTCTATGTATGAGCCATTGATTAAATTCTGTTTTGCTTAAGAATCTATATGCATTGCTTTACTTCACAGGTTTAAAACTTACAGATCTCGTGTCTAATTTTACCCTTTCCCATCACATATTTGAACTAACTAGGTCAAGAAGTGTGAAGGAGTGGACTATATCGTATTGGAGTGGAGTGTCTTTATTTTTATTTTGAATTAACCGATAACCAAGACTTAGGACAAACAACCACTCACAATGATAACATTGGGCCAAGATTTGGTTCGTTTGGTTCATGTCACATTTTAGGTTGCACGCACACTTTTAAGACACACAAACACTCACAATGATAACATTGGACGAAGATTTGGTTCATGTCATGTTTGTTAGGGACCTAACCCCCCTAACCCCTCACGTAGGTAGAATAATATATTTCCATGTGATAAAGGACAATATTAATAAGGCCTAGAAATAAGGAAGAATAAGTCAAATGTAAGAAGACCTAATAGAAGCTTTTGCTTCTAGAAGGATCTTCCTCTAGATTGTTCTTTTGGATAGATAGATTTAGTATAAATAGGAGAAGAGGGTATGAGAATTTTTTTATTGAGAATTATTGTAATAGAGCGCTACTCTACTGGAGGTTACCCCCTTGAAAAAGAAAGTGAACATTGTTTCCTATCAATAAAGGTATTATTTTGGTGTTGTGGTTTCATCTATTGTTTTTTTTATGTTGTTATTCTCTGCAATATTTTTGTTTTCGACTATTATAATAGATATGGTACCTTACAAGTGGTATTATAGCACTTTCCTTGGCAAAAAATTGTGGGTTAATTTTTTTTAGGTAAGATACGTATTCTAACATCTTAAAGCTACACAGATCTGTCATTCAATGCATAAATCCATGGTTGGGGAAGCACACATGCTGGAACTATGAGTGGTACTTAAGCGCACATTGTTGGCCACCCTTGTAACCCTTATTGGTACCTCTTCGAGTGGTAGTGCATCAAACAACACCTGTATACGGATTGGCCTAGATATCCTGAAGCCCTCCGTATATAAACCAATAGACCACTTTAATATTATAGTGCCACCAAGAACAATACTCGGAAAGATACTCTCTAGTACCTAGGTAGTCGGGTAGTACGACTAAGTGCATGGTCTAGCCACCTTAGTTGGTTCCCTGATATATTGGGCTGAGTACTACTGTTGGACCTCGCACGTATATCAGAGAGCTATAGCACAGGGAAAACCCTTATTTGTAGAAAACCTCCATACCCTAACCCTTGGGACAGAAACAAAAAATAGAACATACAAGATCTATTTCCACGCAATTGTGCCTCTTGCATTCTAGTTGTGAAATTACTACACATTTCTTCCTGTTAAGAATTTGGGCATTTCAACACTACAATATTCTTCAGATCAGAGTGTAACTCCGCATGAGTAAAAAAAAAAATTGGATCCTGTTGGCACCATTATTTGAGCCCTATCCCATTAGATTCCTCTCTCGTAAAGATACCCTCTAGTACCTAGGTAGTCGGGTAGTACGACTAAGGGCATGGTCTAGCCTCCTTAGTTGGTTCCCTGATATATTGGGCTGAGTACTACTGTTGGACCTCGCACGTATATCAGAGAGCTATAGCACAGGGAAAACCCTTATTTGTAGAAAAACTCCATACCCTAACCCTTGGGACAGAAACAAAAAATAGAACATACAAGATCTATTTCCGCGCAATTGTGCCTCTTGCATTCTAGTTGCAAAATTACTACACATTTCTTCTTGTTAAGAATTTGGGCATTTCAACACTACAATATTCTTCAGATCAGAGTGTAACTCCGCATGAGTAAAAAAAAAAATTGGATCCTGTTGGCACCATTATTTGAGCCCTATCCCATTAGATTCCTCTCTTTTCCCTGATCACAGTCATACCTATCATTTTTTAGCAATTGTTTTTCCTATGGACCCAAACCCCTTCCGACACCCTTATTTGGGCCTTGCCCCATTAGATTCCCCTCGTCGCCCTGATCGTTGTGATTCCCTTCACCCATAACCCATTTTCTATGTGGTCCCACCCGTCCCTTTTCATTTTCCCTCTTCATCATGGCCCACACCCGTAACCAAGACTTGGAAGCCCGCTTCAATACCTTGTCCTCTACTTTCACATATACCTACCAGGAAGTGAGGCAACTCAGTGCCAATATTGCCACCATCAATAAGAATATGATTCCTCCATAGACACAAAAATGGAAACCATCAAACAAGACTTTATTACCTAGCTTGCATCCTTCACTAACACGATTTGCGCCAAGTTGAATATCCCTTCAGACCTTACCTCCTCTGACCCACCTTTTCACCTCGACGGTGAAACTTTCTCCAATTCCCAGACTTCTCAGCCTCATCACTTTCAGTGTGACCTACACCTTCCACGTGTGGATGTGAACAAATTTCATGAATCGGATCCCACTGGTTGGGTAACACAAATGGAACATTATTTCTCTTTGTACGACATTACATATGAGTTGGCCAAACTCCAATATGGTGTTCTCCATCTAGATCAAGCATGTTTGTAATGGTGGAAATGGAGAAAAAATTCCCACCAAAGGTATGTGGCTTGGAAACAATTTGTGATAGAGCTTTATGAACGCTTTGACACTAACACCAACTATTTAGATCGTTTGAAAATTTTGAAACAATATGGCATAGTGGAAGAGTTTATAGCTACTTTTGAGCCATTGGATTTCCGCATAGAGGGCATGTCTGATGTTTTTTTCCGAGAATGTTTTATCAGTGGCCTCAAGGTTGAGATTCATGCCCATGTCCGCATGGATTGGCCTCAGAGTTGGGTGGAAGCTACTAAAATAGATAAGGAAGCACAATAGGTTGTCTCTTCTCATATGAGAAAACCCTCCTTTATTCCTCACACTAAACCAATCACTCTCACTCCTCCTTCCACTCCACTAAAGATCCATAAATTGACAAGGGTAGAAATGGATGAACACCAACTCAAGGGCCTTTGTTTTAATTGTGATGACAAATATTTTATTGGGCACAAGTGTAAGGAAAAAATTATTTTTATGGCAATCTCCAAGGATGTTTCTGAAGAAGATGTTGAGGCCTCCCCTATGGCCAAGTCACCTAAACCCATTGACATGACCCCACGTTTCGACCCTCCCGAATTTGAACTGCTCATTTCCATGAATGCTATCACTGGCTTCTTTGCTCCCCAAAACCTCAAGATAATTGGTTACATTAAGCATCATAAGGTCATCATCCTTGTTGACAATGGAAGCACCCATAATTTTATTCATCACAGCATTTCCCAAGAAATTAATTTCTATATCCATGCAGTCAATAATTTTCAAATCATGATTGCTAATGGCGGGTCCATGAAATGTGGGGGGCATTGTGAAAATGTTCATGTCCAAATTGGTCAGTACCACATGAAATCTCATATGTTTTCTATCGACATGGGTGGTTGTGACATTGTGTTGGGTGAAAAATGGCTAAGGACTATGGGTCCCATTCTCATGGATTTTAAGGAATTAACCATGCGATTAAACCACGAGGGCCAATAATATAAGTTTTAAGGAATCATAACAGGTTCCCTCTGAGATCATCAGTTCCCATCACATGGAAAATATCCTCAAAAAAGGTCATTTCGACATTATTGCACAAATCCATTCCATTCATGCCACTGCGACACCATCTGTGCCGCAGGACCTCCAATCCATCCTCTCTAGACATCAAGCTATTTTTTCCACTCCCCATGGAATTCCTCCTTCCCGTGGTGTTCATTATCATTCCATTCCCTTTGTCCTTGACATCCTTCCTCCCAATGTTCGTACCTATTGCATCCCTTTTCCTAGAAAAATGAAATTGAGAAAATTGTTCAAGAATTTCTCACCTTAGGTGTTATCCGTCCTAGTACAATCCCCTATTATTTTCCTATGGTCATGGTCCTTAAGAAATAAGGCTCTTGGTGCATGTTTCCTAACTTCCACGCCCTCAAAAACTCACCATCAAAGACAAATTTACCATTCATGTCATTGATGATCTCTTGGATGAATTGAGTGATACCCAATTCTTTACTAAACTTGATATTCATTCTGGCTACCGCCAGATACATATGAAAGAGGAAAACATTCCTAATACTGCATTTCGAACTCATGAGGGCCAATATGAGTTTTTGGTCATGCCCTTTGGCTTGTGTAATGATCCCTCCACTTTCCAAATCCTCATGAATCATGTCTTCCATCCTTTTCTCCGTAATTTTGTCTTACTTTTCTTTGATGATATCCTCATCTATAGTAAAACCTAGACAACCCATCTTGCTCGTGTGGATCAAGTTTTACATCTACTCTCTAAGAACCAACTTTTTATCAAACAATCTAAATGTGCTTTTGGAGCCTTGGAAGTCAAGTACTTGGGTCATATTGTTGGCAAGGCATGTGTCAGGGTGGATCCTAAGAAGATTGAAGCTATGCAGTAATGTCCTCGCCCAAAGACTCTCAAAAGATTGCGTGGTTTTCTGGGTTTAATAGGATATTATCACAAGTTTGTTAAGAATTATGGAAAGATTGTGGTGCCTCTCACTACCCTCAAAAACAATTTCTTCACTTGGACTCCCACAATCGATCAGTCCTTTCAAGACTTGAAGGTGGCTATGTGCACCACTCCAATCCTGGCCCTTCCTGATTTCACAAAGACCTTTGTCCTAGAATGTGATGCTTCTGGGAGAGGAATTGGAGAATTCCTTATGCAAGATGGTTATCCTTTGGCCTTTACCAAAAAACAATTGTCAGAGCAACATTTGGGCCAATCAATCTATGAAAAGGAAATGCTGGCAATTCTACATGCAGTGGATCTTTGGCGCCCTTATCTATTGGGGAAGCACTTCCAAATTAAGAAATATCATCAAAGACTCAATTACTTTATGGAGCAACACCCTTCCTCCCCAAAGCAACAAAAATGGGTGACTAAGCTCTTTGGATATGATTATGAGATCATTTACAAGAAAGGAAAAGAAAATGTGGTTGTTGATGCTCTTTCAAGAAAATATGAAGATGAAGGGTCCCTTTTTCCATCTCCTTCATTGTACCAGATTGGCTCCAAGTTGTTCATCAGGAATGGCTAAAAGATCCCAAAATTTTGCATCTGATCCAACAATTGCAAGCCAATTCTCCAGTTTCCCTAGGGTACTCTTTCCGCAATGATAAGCTTTGCTACAAAGGCCATTTGTATTTAAGTAAATAGTCAAAACTTAAATCCACAGTGCTTCCTGAGCTTCATGCTACACCCACGTCTAGGCACTCAGGGTTGACTAAAACCTATGATCGGGTCAAACGTTCTTTTTTCTGGCATGGTATGAAATAGGACATTCACACTTTTGTGGCAGAATGTGATGTTTGTCAAAGAAGAAAGGATGAAATAGTCAAATCTCCCGACACACTACAACCACTTCCGATTCCACCTATTATTTGGAGGGACATCTCTATGGATTTTATTGTGGGCTTACCTAAATTGAGAAATAAGTCAGTCATCATGGTGGTCATTGATCGTCTTTCCAAGTATGCTCATTTATGTGATCTTCAACACCCATTTAACGCCTCCACTATGGCTCAACTTTTCATGGATCATGTCTTCAAGATTCATGGCATGCCTCATTCTATTGTTTCTAATAGGGATCCCACTTTCACCAACATATTTTGGCAAGAACTATTAAGGCTACAAAGCACCCAATTGCATCTCAACAATACTTATCATCCGCGTACTAATGGTCAAACTGAAGTTGTCAACAAGTGTTTGGAAACATAGTTGAGGTGTTTGCATATGAATGGAAAAATCAGTGGACTCAATGGCTACCACTAGTTGAATGGTGGTACAACACTTCTTACCATATAACTACTTGCATGACTCCTTTTGAATCACTGTATGGAAAAAATCCACCTTCATTTCTCTCATACCTTCTAGGTGTCTCGAAGGTCCAGGAAGTTGACCAAATGCTTACATTTCAAGAGGTTATTCTTCGTACCCTCAAAGAGAATTTGGTCATGGCTCAAAATCACATGAAGCAACAAGAATATCAAGGTCACTCTGAATGTCATTTTGTTGAAGGAGACCAGGTGTTTCTTCAACTGCAACCTTATAAGAAAAATTCACTCAAGGCCGACCATTGTTAGAAAATGGCGCCCAAATTTTATGGTCCTTATATAGTTCTCAAACATGTGGGATAGGTGGCCTATCAGTTAGCTTTGCCCAATCATTCTAAGCTCCATCCTATTTTTTATGTCTCCTTCTTAGAGAAGGTGATTGGAACTAACTGCCAAACTCAAACCAACCTTCTTGAGTGTGATGAAGAAGGCTCTATTCGGTTCCAACCAAAAGCAGTTTTGGACTAGCATGAGTGTTGTCTTTGACAACGCACCATCAAGGAAGTGTTAGTCCAGTGGAAAGATACAACTCCAACAGATGCCACTTGGGAACCATCTATCATTTGTTAGAGAAAGATTTGCCTCACCCTATGCAATCTTGCAGAGAGGGCCTTATTCCATTTCCCTATGAGGACTTACTTTCCCTGTTGATAAAATCCATAGGCAAAAATACAAATTTTTCCACTTGTTCACATCTTGCACACTATACAACAAGTGTATATGCAGGCTGCTCCACTATAGCCCATGTACATCGGGATTTGTGCCAGAAAATGAAAATTAAATGTCGGGTTTCCATGTCACGACAAGAGATCTCTGATCCTTGGCCTTCCATATACTGGAAACATTCTGAATCGGCCCTTCAGTTCCATTTTGAAGGCTATAAATGGGCCAATTTTGAGCTATGGAGAGGGAAAGAGAATTCAAATTTAAGAGAAAAGTTACTCTGGAGAAATTATTTACTTCATATTGAGTCAACATCCCTTTGTCCTTTAAGTCTGAACACAGTGTTCAACCCCAAAGCTCTTCCCTTATTGATGGAGAACCTCATTGTCTCCCTCATATGAGATTTCCTTTGGTAGAGGATTGAAGTGGTGGAGGCCCAGCTGGAAGGAACTTGGTTTCTTGGTTAAAAACCATGCTGACACAGAAGTTTGTAATGTTTTCACTTCTGCTGATCATTTATTAATAAAAATAATCATTTTCCGTTGAATTGATATCTTGCAAATATATGAGTTATTATCCATGGGGGTATTTGTTATGTATATTGATGGATTATGCTATATAATGTGCTAACCTTTTATATTGCCACCATATGCTTGCTTTGCTTGTTTGTTGAGAACTTATCACAGGTACATAAGATTTGGGTCAAAGTGCTCAACAGTGGACTTCATCAAACATCTGGACGAGGTAGGCCTCTTTCTTATATTCCTCGAACATTGGTTTATATAGCATGTTGTTGGGATAGAGTTGATTTCTGCAGTCATTTCCGTCTGTTGTGATTCACCCTAGCCATAGAGAGATTTTCCTCGTAATAGAATTGGCGACCATACTGGGGATGAATCTTCTTTCTTAGGGTTTGAAGTACTTTTCTCCTTAGATTTCTCTCGTTTCTACTGTGGTTCTTGTCATATCATTGCTTGACAACTCCTATTCACTCTGGGTTTGATTTTTCATCCTTTCTCCCCTGTCTGGACTTGTTTTAAAGAATATACGCGTTTGTTTCCTTGACAGTCGTGTATACACATGGGTTGTCTCACTGCAATCTGCGTATATACGCTCTGTTTTCTTGAACAATCATGTACACCTCTTTTCCTTGTCTATTTGCTTGGTCTAGTGTTTGTTGGGTGGGATTTGATGCTTGTTGAGGCTTCTTGGGTCTTTGTAGTGCATGTTAAGTGCTTGTGGGATGACATGAAACCCTCTTTTGGTTGAATTTCTTGGCGAAGTCTTTCTCTTCATCTTTTCATTTTTATTGTCCTTGCACATTGGGTTGTTTGTTTTGTTGCTTTGTATCCTGCTTGTGTTATCTTTTTTTATACACAGTAGAAATATATATCAAGTTACTTTTCAGTCCATGCATTTTCAGTTTCGATATATTGAAAATACAAAAAAAATAGGCATTTTTCATTGCTTGGCATTTTTTGTCTTTGTGAGTCCTTATCATTATCTTAGTGAATATAGTGAAAGATTGCATTTTTACTTCAAAATTGCAGAGTTGAATTTGAAAATTGCATCATTTTTTAGAAGCATCTCATTCATTGAAAGTTAAAGTTAGGACTTTGCATTATTTTCATATTTACTTTTCTTGCAGAGTCATAACACCACGAGTTTCACTAACATACCTTTTTGAGTAATCATGACCATAAAATCAACGCTATAATTTAAAATTTATTAGTCATGATTTTATTTTCTAGGGTGCACACACTAGCCTAGGATTTAGTGCCTTGGAATAGGATTTTGTGAGTAAACTTATCCAAGGAAATTAAATCAATGTATGTGTCTGAGATAGGGAGTGGAGAATCCATTGTATAATTGGTAAAATCAGGAGGCTCCACTCACACTGGAGTTAATCATGAGGTCGCGTGAAGTTGGTTGAAGGGATATCCCCCTGATACCTTCCTAGCATCAAAGATATTTCTGGGGATCTATTCATATCTGGGGATCTTTCTAGTGCCTTTACCTTTGTGAGAGGTGGTGATTTCAAGGTTTCAGGATTTTCTACCCTGCCCATACGATGGACCTGACTTATGACTACTCGCCTGTGCATTGGTTATATAGTGGTTTATTAGTTGCTTGACTTAGGTGTCTCATAGGTTACTTGTAGTGGTTATTTTGTAGGTACCCTGGGTCAAATAAGGGTCAGACAATGCACAACCTTTATGGAGGATTACCTCTCCAGTGGGATCTGACTGACTGGTTGTTAATCCCATGAGGGTCCTTATAACTGATTCAATTACCTTTGATCTTTAACAAGGAGTCTCAGGCCCCTCTAGGGAGGGAGGCCACTCAACCACTTTACCCTGTTTGTATGCATATTGGCCTTTTTACTTTTCGTGTGATCTTTGATTACTAGTTGGCCTTAATAGATATTTTTTTATCTTTAGAGTCTTAAGTCATCGTGGAGTTGGAACAACCTCCCCGTCGGTCCCGTCGCTTGTTACAATTACCACCGGATTTCAAGTCTTTTCCTTCTAAAAGGAATAAATTTATTAGGAGTTGTACACACACATCCACTGATCAGACTTGTGATTTTACGAGGATAAACACTGAAGCTAGTATTCATAATTATGGGATCCCTTAGAGTCACATACCCATTATAGTTAATGGCACCCCTTCGACTCCTACAACCTCCATGGTTGTAGTGTCGGAGGCAGCTATCATTACTATGGCCTGGCCTATAGTAAATGCTCAAGCTATGGCCTCGAACCCCTTTGGGTATCTTGGACACTCACTGGGCTACAATGTTTAGTCCATCCCTATGGCTTCTAGTCCCTTTTCTTATGGTATGCCCAACTTCACTTCGTAGTTTTCGAACTCCATCCCAACTGCTAGCCCTAATGCTAGAATTGGTCTTGGGGGAAGTACACCTCCCTACACTCGTTTTTTGTTTGGTGGATCTCAAATCCCTCAAATGACTCCTAATATGAGAGGCATGGATACTTTTAACCCCAGGTCTATTCCTCCTACTTCTAGGTGGAATAGTCAATCTGGCGGACAAGGTTTGGCTCAAGTTTCATCCTACAACCTACCTCCTCGATGAAAATTCCGACCAATACTTTTGGCATGACGAATCCACCTCTATCCTCTGGATTCCAACCCGGAGGAGGTCATTTCCACGCTTTGGGCAACCCCCAACCTGGATCCAATCCGGTTGGGGGAAGCTTCTATAACCCTCAATAGAACATTCATGTTGTAATGATGCCCAACCAACCCTATATGCATAGGCACATAGGAGGGCCTTATAATTCCAGATAGGGCTATGGTGTTTACCGGAACCCTGGATGGCCTGGAAATCTGCAAGAACAATCTTTCCCGGGAGGTTGGGGCCAGATGTCGCAACCCCATCTCCCTTTCCTGGCCACGCTTAATCTGCCATATTTGTCTAAGTCGATGAATGACCCTATGAGTCAAGATCCTACTTGGCCCCCCTTCCCCACCAAAATTCCTTCAGACATCCCAAAGTTCGAGGGTAAGAATGGAGAGGATCCTGGTGATCACGTCACTACCTTTCACCTTTGGTGGTCATCAAACTCCCTTAATGACGATTCTATTCATTTGAGATTATTTCAATGCACCCTCATCGAAGTTGTTGCGAAATGGTATATTGAGCTATCTAGGGGAGCATATGGAGCTTTTAGTCAATTGGTGATGGTATTTCTAAACCACTTCTAGTTGCGCATTCATTATGATGCTTGCCTAGAATTGTTGTCAAATTTACGCCAGGATACCGCCACTCATATCTCGGACCATATCCAGGAGTGGAAGAGACATAATAGGTTGATTATGACCCCTATACCCCCGACCTTTCTTTTAGAATGGTTTCTTAAGTATTTGCACACTCCTACATCGAAGGACGTGGCTACTTTCAAGGTTACCACTGAGGAAGAAGCGATCTTTAGGGCCCAATAGTTAGATTTGATATATGATCAGTCTGGGGTGTTATACCACCTTCTTCCTAATGCACCGTGGTCTACTTACGACCCTAGGAAAAATCCTGGACCTCATGCTGATGGCATTGTAGGTGCTGCCAATGTA
This sequence comes from Picea glauca, assembly GCA_000966675.3. Taxonomy (NCBI): domain Eukaryota; kingdom Viridiplantae; phylum Streptophyta; class Pinopsida; order Pinales; family Pinaceae; genus Picea; species Picea glauca. The sequence continues at coordinate 180,099 of JZKD02S2172750.1, forward strand.
AAGTACGCAGAATCAGTGATGAACCATTTGAAAGAGTTGTCTTTAAGCTAGTCTATAGGAGGGCCAACTTCATTTGTGTCTTCCAACCCCACTTAGTTGGAAAATGTACATTCTGTGCAATCGTCAACCAACCCAAATGGTAACCAACAACCAGGAGGGAATAAGAAGAAAGGACGTAATAACCGTAAGGGTGGGAAAAATGGTAATAAACCCAAGGACAATAACAATAATGAGAAGACAAGTAATAATGTTGGAGAGGGAAAACTATAAAGACGTAAGATGAAGTTTCCCTGTAATCTTTGCACAGATGATCACCTTACCCATTTATGCCCCAAAATTACAGAAGCTGAGAGGTTATTAGCTCAATCGCCCGTCGTCCTGACAAATCCATTCCCACATAATCAACACTTAGCCTCGAGCTCCTCAAATGATGGAAATGCACCTGGTGGGGGTCAAAACCAGTAGTCGCAATACGGTGACCATTTATGTATCAATATGGTCGATGCGAAAATCGATGTATCCACTCGATCTCGAGACTATAGCTCTAAACAAACTATTCTTGGTCTATAATATCCTCCTCCTCCTCCTCCAGAGACAACTTTACAGATTAAGAAACCAGAGCCATCACCTCGTATTCTGAAAAGAGTACTCAAGCGTTCTACCCATAACCCAAATGATAGAGCCACCCAGAACTACTCTATTATTGAGGACCTGGTTCAAGCCCCTTGTGCGATGTCAGCTTTGGAGGTACTCCAGACATGTCCTTCACAGAGGAATTCCTTACTCTCTACTTTAGGAGTTCTAGAACCCAGTGGCTAAAAATTTATCAGGTTTGACGTCACATATGTTAAGCCTCTCTTGCCTTACCATGTGGCTTTCCAAATCCATGTGGAGTACTCAAAGTATACCATCAAATGTGTTGTTGTTGATGAAGGCGCTGCTATATGTGCGATGTCCGTGATATGTTGGAAAGCTCTCAGTTCTCCGACTCTTTCCAAGTCATCAAACATGTTGACTTCTTTTGACAGTCATTCCTTCCACCCTCACAACATTCTTTGTACCTTTCTGGTCCACTTAGGTGGGAAGACGGTAGAGGTGGAGGTAGAGGTAATTGATGCGCCTCTTGATTATAACCTGTTACTTGGTCACAATTAGACTTATGCTATGATCATCGTCGTGTCGTCCGTCTTCTATTCTCTTTTTTTTCCTCATGAAGGGAAGATCGTGACGATTGATCAATTATCCTTTGCGTTCTCTAGTCCTAATGCATATTTTGGACAGTCGATCCCTGTGATCGACAATTCTCAGCCGGAAACTAAGAATATCAGTGTTGGAATGTATTCTTCCCTTATGGGTACTTTCAACTTCACGACACTGAGTCACCATGTCTATGCCATGTCCAGTAGGCTCGTTTCGACCGGGAGGTCCATTCCTTTTTGCACTTCCTATTTTAGTGATCCTTGGACCCTACCTTCCTCGACTTCGTCTTTCGAGGGTCAGTCACATACTGAAATTATATCACCAATCTCTGTTACTCATGTTGGATATTGATCAACAACCTCTGCTAGTCATGTTGAAGACCAGGAACCATCTGCTGCAAGTCATGTTGGGGGAACAAATCTATTCATTACTAGTCACACTGCACATACATCACCAATCTCTACTAGTCATGTTAGGGATTCATCACCAACCTCTGCTAGTCATCTTGGGGATTCATCACCAACCTATTCAAGTCATGTTGAAGATTTTCTACTAGCCTCTACAAGTCATGCTTGGAGCATGCCACCAGCCACTGCAAGTCATACTGGGGGCATTCATACCATTAAGAATCCTAGACGTGTAAGACGTAATCCCAAGTTCCTTTGTAGGCTTTGAAAAGGAGATCACCTTACTTGTTTGTGCCCTACTATTGTTGTGGTATAAGAAGCGTGGTCCTTTCCTAGGGGCCCTTCGGGTTCTGATTCGTCTTTGGATTCCCAACCTTCTTTGGTTGATAAAACAGTCATGCCGATGCAATCTTCAGCTGACACCCCTCTTCCTTTAGGGGTTGATGCATCCCTTGACCTTGTTGTCTCACATCTTGTTCAACTAATGATTGTGTCGATGCAATATTTGACTAACACCACTCCTATTTTTGGGGGTGATGCATCTCTTGACCTTGTTGTCTCACATCCTATTCAACCAACGGTTGAAGAAGTGGTCGTGTCGATGCAATCTTAGGCCGATCCCATTCTTCTCTTGGAGAGTGACAAGCCTAAGGAAGTGACATTGCCGATGCAATCTATGATCAATCCCACTCTTCTTTTGAAGGGTGATGCATCTTTCGACCATGTCCTTAGCATTTCTAGTTTTGTACCTTCTTCACTAGGGAGCATTCCACTCTCTTTGAGTATGCTCCCTCCAAGTCCTAGGGTGGTTTCCTTTGATTGGAATGATCTTGTAGAGCCTCGACTTCCTTCTTCTACACCCTTCCATATAAGGGGCATTCTTCGATAGATTTTAGATAAGGTAACCCCTACAAGTATTTAATCCTCCTTGACTTGGAAAGCTTTGGATTTTCCAAAGCTTGTGTCAGCTCTTCGTAAGTTGTTGAACTTTCATAGAAGTCCTGCACGGGAGCCTTGGCCTCCCCCATTAAATGATTCTTAGAACAACATCCATGAGTTTAATTTAAGCTCTTTTCCAACTCGTCTCTAAAAAGTGAAAATATTGTCGAGTGATTTGTCCCTTTCACACTCGTTAAATTGGACTTGAAAGGTCATGAGTCTTAGTTAAGCTCTTTTCCGACTCGTTATCAAAAAGTGAAAACATTGTCGAGTGAACTTGTCTTTTTCACACTTGTAAATTGGTTTTGAAAAGACTTCTATTTGGCACATGTTTATCCCTTTTTCACACCAAGTAGACTACAAGATATAAAAAAGGACATTTTTTGGCGTTAATTTGTGATTGCATCACATACCCTTTCTTGCAGTATTGAGCCTATAGTCGGTTCTCGCTTTGCATTATAAACTGTTTGCCTCAACAGTTTTGCATCCTCAAACAAGCAAAGCCTTGTTTATATCCTTCGCAATTTGACACACCATACGTAAGAGGGAACATTCCCCCTAGTGTCGATCTCCCACATGCACTTGCCTGCATTGAGCATAGGTATGTTCCACTGCTAGAACTAGTTTTGCTTACTTGCAACACTCGTTTCCTCTGTATCATAGCATTCATTTGTCTATGAAAAAACAAAAAAAGATGGGTGGGAAGGTAGTACTATCTTATATCGACAGCAGTCATGTTGCCTTTGAACTGAGCACAAAGCTATTGAGTCCATTCATCATCATAATTTTGGGATTAGCATGGCCTTAGGAAGTTGAGCTCGTTACAAAGTCTTCTCTACCGACTAGTTACTCTTCCAGTCCCTATAGAGAATTTCATTGATGCCTCCTGCATCTCATGGTTTCATCATTGGTTCTATGCTACCAGAGTCCTCCATATGTCTCATGCTCTTGTTCAAAGGAAGTTTATCAAACTGTGTTGGCCACTCCTCAGAACTCTTGAATTCGCATGTCGGCCATACCCCTAGTTTGTCTCAGAATCACATGATATTGTAGTGCTATCATGCACACTGGCCCTACTTTCATCATTGGTAGGTAACCTTGAACCAAATAGTCAACATTTAATCATTGGTCATTGACTGGGTGGTTCCCCTTGTGTTTGAAGGCAAGACATCTATTCACACATTGGGATTCGTGCAGTGTCTTGGATTCCATTAGCCTTATTGGTGGTTTCCTTACATTTGTTAGTAGTTTTTATCATTGGCTATTATTCAGAGGGTCTTTTTAGTGTACTTCTTGGACTTGGCACACGTAAGAGACACACAGGGCCATTGGTTTGTGAACATGTCCTTCATCCAATTTCCACCAAATCATGAAGCTCCTGATTTGTACCTCATGCTGACTGATGAGAGATGCCTTAATGATCTCGTTTCAATGGGTGTCTTTCCATTGAATTCATCTCATTTATTATGGAAATGGGATCTAGAGTCTTCTGAGTACCTTGAGGATTTCATTCATCAGTGGTAGGCTTTCTCACCATCGACAACTGGGAATACATCAATGTCTCCTGATCGATGGATGCTTCAGGTGTTCGACACCGACTCCTTTATTCAAACTTGTAAGAATGTACTCGGTGTCTTGATACCTACTTTCATTATCGGTAGGTTGTCTCGTGTTTGTTAACGGTATACATAAATGATCGGTAATTAAACGATGTCTCATTGTGTTCGACCTCAACTCCTTTATTCACATGATGTAGACTTGCACCTTTGGGGGATTTTGTAGAAGACTTGAAGACATCACTATGTGGTCGCAACTTTCGTGAGTTGTTGCTTCCTTTTCATTGGAACAATACCTATATGACTTCAATGATCATGGGATATCATACTGTACTCCATGGTATACAGATATATTCAAATTTATTTTGAGAATGGTTCTACTGGGCCTTGTTCGTGACTATGAAAACTATTGGCATGTAACCACATTTGTATTTTCCTATTCATGGCCACAGACACTTGTTTGTTATATTTTCACAGGGATCTGCAATGTAATTTTTGGCAGCAATGTATGCAAAGTCAGTGCAGAATGTACTGAGAAACTAAGTTCGTCCAGCTGGTTCCCTACCACTCCACTTCTGGGTTGTTTATAATGTATTTCGGCCATCATAGATACTCCTCTAACCTCACGCATTAGGGGACATCTGTTAGAGCAATATTTTCCTCACCCTGTGCAATCTTGCAGAGAGGGCCTTATTCCATTTCCCTATGTAGACTTACTTTCCCTATTGATAAAATCCAGAGGAAAAAATACAATTTTCTCCACTTGTATGCATATTGCACATTATACAACAAGCGTATACGCAGGCTGCTCCACTATAGCCCGCGTACATCAGGATTTGTGCCAAAAAATGAAAATTTAATGTCGGGTTTCCATGTCATGATAGGAGATCTCTGATACTTGGCCTTCCATATACTAGAAACGTTCCAACTCGGCCCTTCAGTTCCATTTTGAAGTCTATAAATGGGTCAATTCCGAGCTATGGAGAGGGAGAGAGAATTCAACTTTGAGAGCAAAGTTACACTGGATAAATTATTTACTTCATATTGAGTCTGCATCCCTTTGTCCTTTAAGTCTGAACATAGTGTTCAACCCCCAAGCTCTTCCCTTATTGATGGAGAACCTCATTGTCTCCCTTCTATGAGATTTCCTTTGGTGCAATATTGAGCTGGAAGGAACTTAGTTTCTCGGTTCCGAACTGTGTCGACACAGAAGTCTGTAATATTTTCACTTCTGTTGATCATTTATTAATAGAAATACTCCTTTCCCATCCAATTGATATCTTTCAAATATATGAGTTATTATCCATGGGAATAATTGTTGTGTATATTGATGGATTATGCTATCTAATGTGCTAACCTTTTATATTGCCACCATATGCTTGCTTTTCTTGTTTGTTGAGAACTTGTCGCAGATACATAAGCTTTGGGTCAAAGTGCTCAATGGTGGAATTCATCGAACATATGGACGAGTTAGGCCTATTTATTACCTTCCTCACACACTGGTTTATATATCATGTTTTTGGGATAGAGTTGATTTCTGCAGTCATTTCCGTCTGCTATGGTTCACCCTAGCCATAGAGATATTTTCCTCGTAACATCATTCTGCAACAATTTCCTCATCTCAATCCTTGAGGACAATGTTGTTTTTAAGGGGGTGGGCATGTTAGGGACCTAACCTCCCTAACCCCTCATGTAGGTAGAATAATATATTTCCATCTAATAAAGACCAATATTAATAAGGCTTACAAATAAGGAAGAATAAGTCAAATGTAAGAATACCTAATGGAAGCTTTCACTTCTAGAAGGATCTTCCTCTAAATTGTTCTTTTGGATAGATAGATTTAGTATAAATAGGAGTAGAGGGTATGAGAATTTTTGTCTTGATAATTATTGTAATAGTGCGATGCTTTGCTGGAGGTTTGTTGGCCCTTGACCAAGTCTTGAGGAATACTTGGTCATATTTGACCACTTTTGGGACTACGACAGCTTGCCAAGGAAGGAGCGCAACGCGAAGCGAAAAGTAAGGAAGACAGACCTAATTTTGGGTCCATTTTAGGGTTTTTGGTTGATGTAATGGGAAAGAGATGTCAGCCCATGGGTTTACCCATGCTTAGGCCCATTTTGTAAACTATAAATAGGCAATGTAAATAGGGGAGAAGTAGTATGATAGTAATGTAGTACATCTATGTGATGTATAACTGAAATCTTAGTGCTAGTAACTGAATCTATGTGATTGGATGTATCTTAGAGTGCTCTTTGCATGAGATCGGAAAGCTAAGTGCAAGTTTTTGTAGTCTTGTGCTAAGAGCAAGGAAGAAGAATCTAGCAAGCTGCGCAAATCTTTTGTCCTATGCAAAGTAAGGGTCATTGAAGCTCTGTGTTGTAACTGCTTGACCAAGATAATATAAAGAAGACTTTGTGGACGTAGCCCCAGGGTGGGGGTGAACCACGGTAATTGTGTGTATAGTGATTTGTGCTCCGATCTAATGTGTTTATATCTTTCTTGGTTGAGTGCTTGATGTGATTAAGTAGATCTAGTTATGCTCTGTGTTGATGATATATGAATGAATGTTATATCTGATATATAAGATTCTTAGTGCTTGAATTGTTGAATCTAACCTATATTTCCGTGGCTAAGTACTGAATCATATTTAGTATAAGTATTCATTGCAATGCTCTGTGCTATCTGCAAAGTACCAGACAGGTTAAATATTGATAAAGGATCTATGCTAAGTGCCCTGTAAAAGATATAATCACAGATCAATGTCCCAGCTAAGGTTGCAGACATCTGAGTCCTGCAACCACCCCTGCCTCTACCTTGGGTGAGAATTCATATGCTTCGCAAGTGTTGTCGAAAGGGCTGGTAGTTAGGGTTTTGTTGGTGCACTCTTGAGCGTTGAACCTTGGGTCTGCCCTTGTGACAACAAATGGTTCCATTGCAGGGACATGAACTATGATTGTTGGGAACAAAAGAAGAAAAATATTTGTGCGAACTAAGCTCTGTGGATAGATCTATAAGCTTTGTGCTCTGATAATGGTAAGAATAGTAAAAAAAAAAATAGATTTGAAAGGTTTGTGCTCTGTAGAAGTAAGATAAGTGAATTTTTTTGTTTCTAAAGCATGGATCTAGGTATGTTTGATAGATTCTGTCCTAGCTTCAAAACTAGGGAATTAATAGATGAAAGAAAGTTTAATATGAATAGATCTGATAATTATAGTGATATATATGTTATACCTATGCATAGAAAGAATGTCTCGACTAACAAGTGGATGCAGGATCCTAGAAAGAGTTTTTTGTAGGCTAGCCACCATAATCCTGGTGCGTAGTACAGAAGGAGTTGGGGAACATCTAAATGAAAGAGAGGATTAACCCTATGTTATAGTTGCAGAAGACCGAGACATCTTGCTAAGGAATGCCCTAGGAGAAGACCTAGTTTCCTCTGTTGTAAGGCTATGGACCATGAAGTACTGGATTGCCCTAGAATGATTGCTAGGCTTGAGAAATTGAATATGGAGCAAGTGAACCCTGGAGGAGATCAAGAGACCAAGATTATATCAGAAACCCAGAAAGAATCAGAAAATATATTGCTACAGATGAGAGATACCTTGAATGACCACCGACATGTTAGGCTATCATAGATCTTCAAAGAAAAGGAGCGAATCAAATAAAGAATAGGGGTCTTTGACATTGACTATACTCTTGATGAAGAAACACAAGTGAACATTATTCCAGAAAGAACTTGGAAAGCTATAGGAAAGCCTGCCATGATCCCTTCCCTAGGAGGAACAAGTTTCTTAAGAGGAAAACTAGTAAACCTATGTGGAAGGCTTGCTCGAATACCTATGACTGTCAATGGAACTTCGACAAAGGAAGACTTTGAGATCATTAAATTTGTTGAAGACAATGCCCCGTTTACCATGCTCATAGGAAAACCTCAGATTGATAGAGAACAAGCCAGACGAAAAGAAGAAGAAAAAGTTTTGGAACAAAAGAAGCAAGATTTAAAAGACTTTATGACTAGAAGGATCGCGCACTTGATTGAAGAACAGAAGAGCATATCGTAGATATTTAATATTAGCAACTCTGATGTCAAAGCTAAGAGAACACTTGAGGATCCACATAATATCGAGTTACCTTTTTTTGATATAGAAGAAGTATTATCAAGGAACCCTAGGAAAGACCTTCATCAACGCGAAGTAACTAAGACCACAGAAGATAAACATCAGAATGGTAAAAGCATTACTGAGACAAATCTCACTGGGAAGGCTAGGAAGTTAAGAAAGAAAAGGGCTAATACTGTAAGGTTACAATAGGTTCTAGAGGACACTTCGTAGCAAGAATAATTGAAGAATTGGAGCTTCATCGAGATATCAGAACAACGACATAGAGCACTTCGCCATGACGAAGCAATATAGCTGTTGGAACCGATATACCCGTTCGACCGCCACTCCGTACGGATTGAAAAGCAGTTACGGGTTACCACTAGACCATTGGATAGCACCAGAACAGATAAAACAAAGTTAATGAAGGCCCCATGTTCGTTGCAAGCAAATCGTTGCTAGGATTTCCTACTTAACCCATCATGCCACGCATCGAGAATAATTTTTGCTAACTGAGAGTTTGAGCATGAACCCTGAGATTTACTTACCTTGAGATCATTTCCTTACTATTCACTGTAGTCTCTGAATTCCTTTTGCACCCAAGCCAACTGACCCAAGTTTGTATGTCAGACGAGCTCAACGCTGCTGAGAAAATTGTTGAAGAAGTTATAATTGATTTAATGAATAAGAGAGTCATGTCAAAACAAAGCATGTCTACAGGTGTACATGCATCGTCCTCAGGTGCACTGCCAGCTTCCCTCTCCACTGCTCGAGAAGGACCATCTCAACCACCTTCGAAAATACGATCGAAGCTCGGAAACGACTTCACCACTGTGAATATGATCCCAAGCATCTTGCCTAAATATATCCCACCTCTAAGTGGAACAATGAATCGAGACACTGTACCTAGAGACTTCGACTATGCTATAGTCACTGCATACCTCCTCAAAGGGGTGCAAGAAGTTCATGCTAACCAGGAGAAGCTCACCGCGCTAAAATTTAGTGATTTTAACCTTGGAGATCACAAGGTTTACAGTATGCTAGCCCTGCACAAGTACTTGACTATTACGAAAGGAAAGAACCCCAATATTGTAGCGCAACAATGGACCCATAACCTTGTGCAGTCAACCCTCCTCAATGTGATGAAGATTCCACATTTCGGGAGGCATCAGGAAGTAAATGCATGCGCTAGACTGTTTTTGTCCTGCTACCATGGAGGATACCTATGGTTGGACTCCTGCATCACTGTGGATTTGATTCTGATCAATCAGATCACTGGGCTAAGCATGCAGGGCCCTGACCCGCAGGAATTTTACCTAGGAAAGATCGTAGATTGTGCTCTCGCTCAATGAATAAAAGACACATATGGCGATATGGAGAAAGGCACGCGAGGTTACAAGGTATCATCCATTGAGATTGAAGCAGTACGCGTTGGTTGTCAGATGATCGTAGGAAAGTTAGTTCGAAAAAATAGACCTACATAGGTGACCAGATTTGTATTTGACCTCGCAGGGAAGTGCGCGGAGGGACTACAAATGAGCTGGCAAAAATACCTTATAAATCAGCTAGAGCTTGACTGTAAAGGCATGCCAATTGCTCGCTGAACTTGAAAGCTAGGGAGATGAAATCGAGCAAGGTGTCATCATTGAAAAACAATGCCTGGAAGGACCGCTCAGTGACACGGTAATCCAAGAATTTACTGAACAAGAGGTTGTCGCACTGCAGTAGGTCAAAGAAGCTTGAGCCAAGCTTGAGGTGTTCGAAGAATAATTGGTTAGACCTGAGTGACTCGGGACGAGTCACATGTGAGTGTTGGGGGCCTGTTGGCCCTTGACCAAGTCTTGAAGAATACTTGGTCATATTTGACCACTTTTGGGACTGTTACATCTTGCCAAGGAAGGAGCGCAACGCAAAGCAGAAAGTAAGGAAGCAAGACCTATTTTTGGGTCTATTTTAGGGTTTTGGGTTGATGTAACGGGAAAGGGATGTCGGCCCGTGGTTTTACCCACGCTTAGGCCCATTTTGTAAACTATAAATAGGCAATTTAAATAGGGGAGAAGTAGTATGATAGTAATGTAGTACATCTATGTGATGTATAACTAAAAGCTTAGTGCTAGTAACTGGATTTGTGTGATCAGATGTATCTTAGAGTGCTCTGTGCATGAGATCGGAAAGCTAAGTGCAAGTTGTTGTAGTCTTGTGCTGAGAGCAAGGAAGAAGAATCTAGCGAGCTACGCAAATCTTATGTCCTGTGCGAAGTAAGGGTCATTGAAGCTTTGTTCTGTAACTACTTGACCAAGATAATATAAAGAAGACTTTGTGGACGTAGCCCCAGGGTGGGGGTGAACCGCGGTAACTGTGTGTATAGTGCTTTGTTGTTAAGAACCAAATAACTTAATATAAAATATCACAATAGATCCAAAGATATCTGAATACAATCACCACACAAGATCTATGAAACCATATAGAAAACCACAACTTTATTATATCAAAACCCTTGAGGTAGGGCAACACCA
>JZKD02S2172750.1:194447-231945 GCA_000966675.3 Picea glauca
ACACTATATTGTTAATTAAAATAATATAAACTACACTTCTACACTTCATTATTGAATAAATGAAGTGTATAAATATTAATTTTTCTCATCAAATTAAACAATAACTTTTCATAACATTAAATTTTCTCATCAAAAGAGAACCTCCAATTTTCCCATCAAATTAAACAATAACTTCCCCACACACACACACACACACACACACACACACACATATATATATATATAATTTTACACATCAAATTAAACAATAACTTCCCATTTATGTAAAGAATTTTACACTTGTTTATGGATTATGGATTAAGTATACAATGCAATTCGGTAGAGACTACGCTACTCCATCACTTTATTAGTCCCTCTCTCCGGCTAGGAACTATAGCAATAGTAGGTGTATTTTGTAGTCTTTTAACAATAAACTGACTAAATTTCCTTTAATATATTTATTAGTCCACTTGTCTTAAAACAATATTGTATTTTTAAAATATTCTAATTTCTTGTATCTAATTTTCGATTGGTTGAAATCTTATTGATAGGACATAATTCCCCTAGTGTGTTCAAATCTGTTTTTATTAATTGTCAGAGTTATTTTGAGGTTCTTGTTTGTTTAAAGTACAATAGACACATATTCTAGCTTGTGTCACTATGTCCCTTCTCCACTGCAACGGCTCCATGCTCCACCGCTCCATACACAACTCACATCCCTCATTCTTTTTTTCTCTAAGTTTGAGTCTGCAATTGGCATCCCTGCTTCTTTTTTCTCTGAGTTTCAGTTCCCGAAGTCAATTTCTCCAGCGAAGTCCAAGCCTATGCACCTTCTTAGCTATGGTAAATGCTCAAATCTCATGGTTTTGTAATTCACTTCTAGTGACTAAGACTCATACTATTTTTCACTATTTGAACTGAATTTGTTGTTGTAGGAATCACAGACATATCAACCTATTTTGTGGAAATAAAGTTCATGGCAATCAGAGTGTACCTGGATGCCGAGATTGCTTCACATCTATAGGGGTGGAAGGGAAGACTGGGTTGGAAGGGGAAGAGAAGAGCCAAGATCTTCACGATGACTTCTTTGACACTCTGTGAGGAGCCCCTATTCATAGCACTTGATATATTATGGGTTAATATCTAGATCTATTTGTAAAGAAATTACATTTAGTTAGAAGGTATGACATTCACGTTCTCTTTCGCACACATTTATCTGCTTAGTATTCAAGTTTAGGTAGCAAGCCTTTATCTACTTAGTCTTCAGGTTTTGGTGGAAGGGGAAGAGTCGAGATATTTCCGATGACTTCTTTGACACTCTGTGCGAAGCACCTATTCATAGCACACACTTGATATATTATGGGTTAGTGGGTTAATATCTAGATCTAGTTGTAAAGAACTTACATTTAGTTAGAAGGTATGGCCTTCCCGTTCTCTTTAGCACGCCTTTTTCTTCTTAGTCTTCAAGTTTTTCTTTGCATGTCTTCCTGATTTGATCAAAGATTTAATATATATAGACAGGCTGAAAAAGTGACCACCATAATTCGGATTTTATTCGTTAAATCAAGCCAAAAAACTTTGAAGAGGCTTTTTATAAGTGCCTTCCATGAAGGTCTTACAACATCGGGTCCACAATTAATAGAGACATAATGTGACTTCTGCACCTGCAAAGGAGCGATCACCATAGAGCACTATAAGCTTAAGTAACATCCAACCTCGCACTCTTGAGCTTCACTTATAGAAATCACCTTTGTTTAAACTGGTGTATGGGTAACACATTGATTTTGAATTCAAATAGAATTATTATTTAGCCAAAACAAATATGATATGCAATTATTTAGTGACAAAATAATAAATAAAGTTGAGCAAGCTCTGATCTTTCTCAAAAATTATAATTAGTCAGAATAGATTTAGAGAGTAGGTATCCGTTTGAACATAACCCCCCCACCTGATAAACACTTAGGAGCTACAAGACGAACCGCTTGCTCGACCAAAAAGAGAGCAAGGTGGGTTTCCCTAACAAGAAAATCTAGTGAATATGCCCCATAAGGGTTGGATTCAACCATTAACAGAAAGTGACGTTAAATCGAAGAAAAATGGCCATTGACAATGTCTAAACCAATAGTTGGCCTACAAGCTCACATGATTAGTACAAAACAATGGAAACAAATATATCGTTCAGTTTATATAGTAGGATGATGAAATGTATTTCTATTGAAAGTAAGCCTTCAAGGAGCTCCCTTGAATCCAAGTAAAAGTTGCATGGTGGCAATACAACTCCTGTCTCATGCACACCATTATCTTTCTAGCTCCACCAACATGACAAGACAATAGAATCCATGAACCAATAGTTGAATCATCCCCATACAACCCCTGGTTGGACTGAAGTGAGCACCCCATCATCTCTCCTCCTAATTTATATAAAAAACAAAACACATTAAAGAAACATAAATCTTCATACAATATTCAAATACCTAAGAAAACTACATAACACACAACTCGTAACAGAAAAAAAAGGATAAAGACCCCAGTAACAACAAATGAAAAATATACAAAACCTCGAACCCGAAAACATATAGCATATTGCACACACAGACAACCTTATATGACAATTGGTCAGCATGTTCAAGGTGTCAATCAATTCCATGAATAATATATTTCTTCGGCTAGATCTATGTTTTACCATAGGTGTACTCTTTAGTATGCAGGTTTGTTTCTGGGTCAGATATATAGAGTCATGTTTTCCACTTTTCCCTCATTCCAGCTATTATAACCCTAAATTTCTCCATACAAGCATACCTGACATTTGGCCCTCTTACTTGCTATTTTTGCCAAGCCATCACTGAGAAAATCTTCTTAAAAACCCTATTTTTGAAGATGTATGCACCTTGCACCACTACTTCCTACATACACATGATTTTTACACCACTACAACCCACGTACATACACTAGCTGCACCATTACATGCCGCGTATACCCACAAAAGTTGAAAAATTAAAAAGTTGCAAGAAATTTGTTGAGATTACGGGCTATTGGGTAGTTTTCCAACTGTCCCACCGCCTATAGCCCGTCACCCAACCAAATAACCATCATTTTGTCCTATAAAAGGAGGTGTTGGGGTCTCATTCCTAAGCCAATCATAAGAATAATGAAACTATGCCCGTTTCACATCCCCTCCTTGCCCCAAATAATTGTAGCCACCTTGTGAGATTTGCATCAAAATTTCCCATTCTTACCTTTTTCCTCCATCATAAGCCTATGTCATTTCCTTAGAAGATCTGTGAGAGGAGAAATATACATGGAAGTGCAGTTGGAGCTTGGTGAAGAGGATCCCGGACCAGGTTCATGGAGCAGTCATCGACCTTTTTTGTAAGTAAACATTGTGATATCAATCAAAGAAATATTTTTTCCTGTCCCGAAATATGATGTGTCAAATGTTTGTATTCAGTTTATGTTTCATTCTAACATCTAACCCATGATTTATATATGAGATGCATGTTTGTAGTTCTATGTTTATCTATTTGTGAATGCATGTCATCCTTGGGAGGAGGCTTGCAGTCAGCGGAGCTATCAAACACGAGAGGATCGACACTGGACGCAGAGTAAAAGGTAAAGTTACCTGATCTTTTCACTTTGTCTTTCATATATGAAAGTGGGGTATATTCAGGGTAGTTAGAAAGGTAAGAGACATTGAGACGGTTAGATATGCCTACATGTTGAACCCAAGTGTAGTCCATAGGGGGGTTTTCTCGCTATAGTAGTACTGGCGACCATACTGGGGAAACCTCTAGGGTTTTAGGGGATTTTTATGGGTGTTTGATTGGTTTTTACCTTTTGAGTTTGTTGAGTTTTTAAGGGATTATGGTCACCTATTGGTGCCATACCAGTTCTCCCTGCCTTGTCAATCTATTTGTTTTAAATTTTTTTCAATAAGTGTAGAGGTGTACGAGGCCTGTTGTGGTTCATCATGCATACATACACACCCTGGTTTATAGACAATCGAAGTACATATGCAGGCTTCTTAAGCATCATTAGCATATATGTGTCAAGAAACTGTTTTTAAGAAGAGTCAATCAACCTCTTCCCTAATTGAGGTTTTACTTCTCGGGATTTCTTGAATGAGTCCAGTGTCTCTTTTTTTACAGTCAAAGACTAGGTTAGATGTCAGTTTTCTCATATTTTTAAAGGTTTCTTGTGTTCCCTAGGTTTTTTAACTTATTTTTAGCTTGAAATTTTAAGAAAAATGAGTTGCATTTTAAAATTTTCTTGCGTTCATCAGTTTCTTTTAGACTCTTTTGTTATTTCTGCTTTCATTGGAAGAAAATATTAAAAAAAAAAAACTTATCCTGTTAGGTCTCTTTCTTTCTTGTCATTTGCTTTGCATTGTTATTTGAAAAAAGAAAAAGAAATTAGCATAGTGTTGTGTTTTCTTCTCATCTTAAAAACATTTCAAAAGAAAAATAAGAAAGATAATCCTTCTTTTGCTAGTGTTCTTATAAGTTTCATTTTTCGCAAGAGTCTTAACAACATCAGTTGCACTACCACACCCTTTGTGTAAGTGGCCAATAAAAAGAATGTTAAATCTAAAGTTAACTAGACTTTTTATGTTTGTAGGGTCAATCAACTAGTTTAGGGTTAGGGCCTTGAATTAGGTTGGAGAGGAAACTGTTCAAGGTTGTTAAATCAAACATTGGAGTCTGAGTTAGGGAGTGTTAAAGTCCAATAAACATGAAGGTTATCCGGGACCCCCCTCTAACACAGGGGATAAACAAGAGGTCATGTGAGAAAAGTTAGTGGAGATAACCCCTCCAAAGTCGGACCAAGCGTAGTGGGGAACGCATATTGAGGACTTGTCATGGGATATTGTCGGTTGCATTTGCATACGGAGCTTTGTGGATCTAGAATCCGTTCAAGGTCCTTAGTTGTCTTCCAGAACACTTGCTCTCGATACCCTTGGTAGGTTTCAAGCTTGTTACCTTGCTCTTTGCGGTCCACCCAACTATTGATTGTACTCGCTTGGTGACTATTCGCGAGATGGAAACTTAGTTTCCCTTATTCTAGGCACTTACACAGGCAACTATGGGGGTATACCGTGGTAGCTAGGGCATACGTCAGGCCACTCTTTGCAGATTATATCCGGAGGGTGATTTTGTGTTTGAGTTTCCCTTGCACCGGTAAGTTGCTCTAGTGTTGGTTGGCGTAACTATTCTTCCTACTAGATAGTGGTCTACTTGATTTTCCTTTCGGAAATTTTAGTGTGTGCTCTTTGCTCCCTAGTTTTCCATAGTGAGTTAGTTAGTCATTGCTTTGTGTCATACTGGAAATAGGTCTGTAGCCTCTGTGAGTCATGTTATCGACCCATCACCAACCTCTGCAAGTCATGTTGGAGATGTGAAACCAGCTACTACTAGTCATGGTGGGGGCATTGATTTTGTTGAGAAACCTAGATGGATAGGACGTAAGCCTAAGTTCCCTTGTAAGATTTGCAAGGGATATCACATTAATAATTTGTGCCCTGGCCTTCCAGAGGTACAAAGACTGTGGTCCCTGTCTGCAAGCTCTTTTGATTTTGAGTCTTCTAAGGTTTCCTCGCAGTCTATTCAGCCAGTGGTTGAGAAAGTCGTCACGTTGATGCAGTCCTTGGCTGATCCCACTCTTTTCTTGGAGAGTGTCGAGTCTACCAATGTGGTCGCACCGATGCAATCTTCGGTTGATCCCATTCCTATTTTTGGGGGCGATGTGCTTGTAGACCATGTTGTCTCACATCCTATTCAACCAATGGTTGAGAAAGTGGTCACGCCGATGCAGTCTTCAACTGATCCCACTCTTTCTTTGGAGAGTGTCGAGTCTACCAAAGTGGCCATGCCGATGCAATCTTCAGTTGATCCCACTCTTCTATTGGGGAGTGATGTGTCTACCGACCATGTTCTTAGCATTTTGAGTTCAGTACTTTCAGAACAAGGGGTCATTCCGCTCACTTCGAGCACACCCCCTCCAAGCCCTAGGATGGTTTCCTTTGATTGGAATGACCTTGTTGAGCCTCATCTTCCTTATTCCACACCTTTTCAAATAAGGGTTGAAGTTAATTCAACAAATATTTATCGATGTATTGTGGATCAAGGAGCCTCTACAAGTATTTTATCCTCCTCGGTTTGGAAATATTTGGGAACTCCCGAGCTTTTGTTTGCTTCGCATGAATTGTTGGTTTTTTACAGATGTCCTAGTGAATATTTTTGGGTTCTTCCTCAATTGCCTATCTCGTTAGGTGGGAAGATTTTCCTTGTTGATGTTATAGTGGTGCAAGGCCCGTTAGATTTCAATATGCTTCTCGAGCATGATTATGTTTATGCTATGAACGTTGTGGTGTCTACGCTCTTCCGGGTGATACATTTCCCTCACAATGGAATCATCGTCACTATCAACTAGTTAGCATCTGATAATCACTATCCTAATTCGGCATTAGTTCAGGCTGCCCCTTTATATGTTCCTAGTGTTCGTGTAGACTCTACCCCACCACAGGTTAATTATGTGGCGTCTTATCCTTGGTGTTCAATTGCTTCTGAGCAGGAACCTGTGCAATCATGTTTTCCTTCTCGAGACTTGGTCTCAGCAATTGATCCATTGATTTATCCAATGGGGGCATGGGAGCCCTTGCTTCCCCCTCTTGTTCCAAGTGATCTTGAGTTTCCTTCTGAGTCTGATCTCATTGTTTGTAGATCCTCAAGCCCTCATGCTTATGATTATTCGTTGATAGACTCTACCAGTCCTGGCCAGAGCCACCATCGTCATATGGAATATGGTTAGTTTACTTCACCCTTTGGGATTGTCGACCCTTGTTTTCTTGATTTCTTGTATTTTGAATTGCCTTCAGATGAGGCTATCCTTGAAGCCATGACTACGATTTCTATATCATGGGAGGACTTACACTGTGGTTTGTGTTTTCTTCCCTTTTGGGAGACTTTCCAAGTTGACTATCGAAGAGACTCTTGGTTTGAGCCTAGCAGTGGGCTCTACCTGAACGAGTTTCATAGATGAGTCATAGCCCCCTAGAGTCTTCTTTAAGCCTTTTTCAGACTCTCTAAACATGAAAATATTTTTGAGAGATCTTGTTGTCCTTCACGCTCGCCAAACTAAAATTTGAAGGCATATGTGTTCGACAGTAGTTTACCCCTTTTTCGGTATGAACGGTCAATTTTATGAACAAAGGTATACTCTAGGAACTTCCATTTGCTAGAAGAGTATTCTCAAGTATAATTTTAACCTTTTTTTGAGCCCGAGGGACTAAATTTACCAAAAAGGAACCCCCACGGAGTCCATAGTTAAGCTCTTTTCAGACTCCTTAAAATTGAAAAGATTGTCGAGTGACCTTGTTCCTTCACACTCATTAATTGGTCCAGAAGAACATACTATACAGAGTCCATAGTTAAGCTCTTTTCAAACTCTTTAAAAATTAAAATATTGTCCAGTGACCTTGTTCCTTCACACTCATTAAAATGGTCCAGAAGAACACACGATATAGAGTCCATAGTTAAGCTCTTTTAAGACTCCTTAAAACTGAGAAGATGGTCGAGTGATCTTGTGTGTGTCACAATCGTTAAAATGGTTCTGAGTATATGTCCTTTCGGTGTTAGTTTATCCCTTTTTTGAACCGACTAGACTACCTTCAAAAAAGGTACCCCAACAGAATCTTCTTTTATATTTTTTTAGACTCTGTAAACGTGAAAACCCACTAAGCTTACCTTCTCTGGGCTCGTGAAAAATACATTGGAGGGGGTTTCATCGTGTCCTGCTAATCACATTTTCATCTCTGCATCTTTGGCCCAATGTCATCTCCATGTTGCTCTCAACTAAACCTTTGAAGCATGCCTTTTATGAAAGCCTTGTAGCACTTTGCCTCTGCGACTTGACACCCTGACCCATGGAGGAATTTTTCTCGAGTGTCCTTTCCCTGCACATGTCTCCTTGATATGAGAATTAGTATGTTCCTTGCACTTGGAACTAGTATGCTTGTGACACTCGTTCCTCCTTTGTAACATAGATTTCTTTTAATTTTTTTCAAGCTCTTTAAAAATATTCAAAAAGACAAAAAAACCAAATATACCCCAAAAAGAGGACGGGAAATATATTTTCTTTTATGGCAACACAATGAGTTTCCCTTGGACAAAGCAAATCCTTCCATTTGTTCGTCAATATTTGGGATTTAATATGACCTTGGGAAGTTTTTCTCACTACATAGAGTTGTGTCCTCCTCCATTTGGTTATCCTTCCAAACACATGGAGAGTTTATGTCGCCTCCTGCATTGTGAACTTATGTCAATGTCATGTTGCCTAAGTCTGATCATCAGTGTTGCTCTTGTCCAAGGGAAGTTTTACCCAACCTAAGTCATCCTTTCTGCAGTTTGTCTCTTGACCTCATGCCCGACCATCCCAAAAGTCCAATCAAGTCTTTGTTCGAAATTAGTGAAGTTCTCTTCTTGATCACTGAGATCCTCTTGTTTGTTCCCCGATGAGCCATCAAAGATCTCTAGGTAGTGAATATGTACACTCACATTACACTCCTACCTAAGTTTGAAGATATTGAAGTTGTTTCTCGATCTCTGAAGATGGATACTACTTGTATATCTTTGATTTTGAGATGTAGATCCGTTGTGTATTTCTCGCGGCTACACTTTATGTAGTTATATGACATGGTTCTATAGTGTATTTGATTGGCAACCATGATTTATTTCATCCCGAGCATGGGTATGCCTGCCTCGATGAGACAATTTTATTTTTGCAGATGGCACCTCCTAAACTCTAGTCTCGAGCTCAATCGATTCGTACATTGGTGAAGATTTTGTAATGTATTTCAGCCATCATATGATCTTTTGACTTCACACATTAGGGGGCATATTTTATAACCCTAAATTTATCCATACAACATACCTGGCATTGGCCCTCTTAATTGCTATTTTTTCCAAGCCATCACTGAGTAGCTCTTCTTAAAAACCCTATTTTTGAAGATGTATGTGCCCTGCAACACTACTGCCCATGTACACACGCTTTTTGCACCACTACAACCCACGTACATACACTAGATGCACCATTACAACCTGCGTATACCCACAAAAGTTGCAAAAATTAAAAAGTTGCAAGGAATTCATTGAGATTATGGGCTACTGGGTAGTTTTCCAATTGTCCCACCGCCTATAGCCCGTCACCCAACCGAATAACCATCCTTTTGTCATATAAAAGGAGGTGTTGGGGTCTCATTCCTAAGCCAAGCATAAGAACAGTGAAACTTTGCCCATTTCACATCCCCTCCTTGCCTCAAATAATTGCAGCCACCTTGTCAGATATACATCAAAATTTCCCATTCTTGCCTTTTTCCTCCATCATAAGCCTATGCCATTTCTCTAGAATAAGTTTGGGAGGAGAAAGATACATGGAAGAGCAGTTGGAGCTTATTGAAGCGGATCCCGAACCAGGTTCGTGGAGCAGTTTTCGACCTTTGCTGTAAGTAAACATTGTGATATCAATAAAAGAAATACTTTTCCTGTCCCAAAATATGATGTGTCAAATGTTTGTATTCAGTTTATGTTTCATTCTAACATCTAACCCATGATTTATATATGAGATGTATGTTTGTAGTTCTTTGTTTATTTGTTTATGAATGCAGGTCAGCCTTGGGAGGAGACTTGTAGTGAGTGGAGCTATCGAATGTGAGAGGATCGACATCAGACGTGGAGTAAAACGTAAAGTTACCTGCTCTTTTCACTTTGTATTTCATATATGAATGTGGGGTATATTCGGGGTAGTTAGAAAGGTAGGAGACTTTTAGACGGTTAGATATGCCTACATGTTGAACCCTAGCGTAGTCCATAGGGGGGTTTTCTCGCTATAGCACCAACATCTTTGTAGTTTACCTAAAATTTTCATTGGCATTCTCTTCACATTAAGACAAATTTATCATAGGCACAAATGAGACTCGAATCGGAAGCTGTGATGCACCGTATGTTCTGCTCACTCTCCCCCGCAATGGACAACATTTTCATCAATGCATTAATGCCTTCAAAGGATGGAGATCTGAGTGTCCTAGGTTCATTCAATGCAATCTCATGCCTCCCTCTTCTCTATGCAATGCATGATGATAAATGGGAATCGATTCATTAGAGGGTGTCATTAGGGGACATCAAGAACACACTTCAATAAAATGAGTGTAAGCCAACCCATCGTCCACCTTCTCACCATTTCTCATTTCATTAACGGGTGGCATGATTTTGGGTAGAATTTTGACATGGCATCCTTTTGCAACATATTTTATTATGAATTTGATAAAATTTGATTAATTAATACTTTGTTTATTTAGCTCCGTGGCTCTATTGCACTATAGTCGATGGACACTCTAGCTATGGCACCATTGCACTGCAGGTGAGGAACTAGCTATGTGGCTCTGCAACGAGTAACTGGCTCTGTGGCTCCTGTAGTGAGGGACTGGCTCTATCGCTTGATTTTGATAATTTATTTTCAATGTTTAGGTGTCTGTGTCAAATATATAGATTCAAAATTAAATCTAGATCTAATACATGGACCTCACTTTCACTAATCTATAGTAACATAACATCTTCCTAAATGACAACTAAGAAACTTAACAAATATATAAAATGGAGAGTAAAAAACGTTAAGCACACATACAACGAATGTGGTTGTACGTAGCTTCGCGAAGGCCATAGAAGTTAACAACGTCAGGAATACAACTCTCAAAGCAAACCTGGTTGCGAATGTCTGTGCGGACACATGTTGATTAAACACCTCCATCACAGTTTGATTCACTTACCCACTAGCATGAGTGTTGTCTTTGAAAATTTAGTATCAGTTTTGGACTAGCATGAGTGTTGTCTTTGACAACGCACCATCAAGGAAGTGTTAGTCCAGTGGAAAGATACAACTCCAATAGATGCCACTTGGGAACCATCTATCATTTTTTAGAGCAAGATTTGCCTCACCCTATGCAATCTTGCAGAGAGGCCCTTATTCCATTTCCCTATGAGGACTTACTTTCCCTGTTGATAAAATCCAGAGGCAAAAGTACAAAATTTTCCACTTGTTCGCATCTTGCACACTATACAACAAGCGTATACGTAGGCTGCTCCACTATAGACCATGTACATCGGGATTTGTGCCAGAAAATGAAAACTAAATGTCGGGTTTCCATGTCACGACAAGAGATCTCTGATCCTTGGCCTTCCATATACTGGAAACGTTCTGAATCGACCCTTCAGTTCCATTTTGAAGGCTATAAATGGGCCAATTCCGAGCTATGGAGAGGGAAAGAGAATTCAACTTTTAGAGAAAAGTTACTCTGGAGAAATTATTTACTTCATATTGAGTCAGCATCCCTTTGTCCTTGTCTTATTGATGGAGAACATCATTGTCTCCCTTATATGAGATTTCCTTTGGTGGAGGATTGAAATGGTGGAGGCCCAGCTGAAAGGAACTTAGTTTCTCAGTTATGAACCATTACGACACATAAGTTTGTAATATTTTCACTTCTGCTGATCATTTATTAATAAAAATACTCCTTTTTCGTCGAATTGATATCTTGCAAATATATGAGTTATTATCCATGGGAGTATTTGTTATGTATATTGATGGATTATGCTATCTAATGTTCTAACCTTTTATATTGCCACCATATGCTTTCTTTTCTTGTTTGTTGAGAACTTGTCGCAGGTACATAAGCTTTGGGTCAAAGTGCTCAACGGTGGACTTCATCGAACATCTGGACAAGGTAGGCCTCTTTCTTATATTCCTCGCACATTGGTTTATATAGCATGTTGTTGGGATAGAGTTGATTTCTGCAGTCATTTTCGTCTGTTGTAGTTCACCCTAGACATAGAGATATTTTCCTCGTAACAAAATTGGTGACCATACTGGGAATGAATCTTTTTTCTTAGGGTTTGAAGTACTTTTCTCCTTAGAGTTCTCTCATTTCTACTGTGGTTCTTGTTGTATCATTGCTTGAAAACTCCTGTTCACTTTGGGTCTGAGTTTTCATCCTTTCTCCCTTGTCTGGACTTGTTTTAAAGCATATACATGCCTTTTTCCTTGACAGTTGTGTATACACATGGGCTGTCTCACTGCAAGTTGCGTATATATGCTCTATTTTCTTGAACAATTGTGTACACCTCTTTTCCTTGCCTATTTGCTTGGTCTGGTGTTTGTTGGGTGGGATTTGATGCTTCATGAGGCTTCTTGGGTCTCTTTAGTGCATGTTAAGTGCTTGTGGGATGCCATGCAACCCTCTTTTGGTTGAATTTCTTGGCAAAGTCTTTCTCTTCATATTTTCATTTTTATTGTCCTTGCACATTGGGTTGGGTATTTTGTTGCTTTGTATCCTACTTGTGTTATCTCTTCTTTATACACAGTAGAGCTATATATCAAGTTACTTTTCAATCCATGCATTTTCAGTTTCGATATATTGAAAATACAAAAAAAATAGGCATTTTGCATTGCTTGGCATTTTTTGTCTTTTTGAGTCCTTATCATTAGCTTAGTGCATATAGTGAAAGATTGCATTTTTACTTCAGAATTGCAGAGTTGAATTTGAAAATTGCATCGTTTTTTAGAAGCATATCATTCATTGAAAGTTAAAGTTAGGAATTTGCATTATTTTCATATTTACTTTTCTTGCAGAGTCATAACACCACGAGTTTCACTAACATACCTTTTTGAGTAATCACGACCATAAAATCAACGCTATAATTTAAAATTTATTAGTCATGATTTTATTTTCTAGGGTGCACAAACTAGCCTAGGATTTAGTGCCTTGGAATAGGATTTTGTGAGTAAACTTATCCAAGGCAATTAAATCAACGTATGTGTCTGAGACAGGGAGTGGAGAAATCCATTGTATAATTGGTAAGATCAGGAGGCTCCACTCATACTGGATTTAATCACGAGGTCGCGCGAAGTTGGTTGAAGGGATATCCCCCCGATACCTTCCTAGCATCAAAGATATTTATTGGGATCTATTCATATCTGGGGATCTTTCTAGTGCCTTTACCTTTGTGAGAGGTGGTGATTTCAAGATTTCAAGCTTTGCTACCTTGCCCATACGGTGGACCTGACTTACGAATGCTTGCCTATGCATTGGTTATACAGTGGTTTATTAGTTGCTTGACTTAGGTGTCTCATAGGTTACTTGCAGTGGTTATTTTGCAGGTACCCTGGGTTAGATAAGGGTCGGACAACACATAGCCTTTATGGAGGATTACCTCTCCGGTGGGATCTAACCAACTGGTTGTTAATCCCACGAGGGTCCTTATAACCGATTCAATTACCTTCAATCTTTAGCAAGGAGTCTCAGGCCCCTCTAGGGAGGGAGGCCACTCAACCACTTTACCCTGTTTTCATGCATATTGGCCATTTTACTTTTGGTGTGATCTTTGATTACTAGTTGGCCTTAAGATATATTTTTTTATCTTTAGAGTCTTAATTCATCGTGGAGTCAGAACAACCTCCCCGCCGGTCCTGTTGCTTGTTACAGTTACCACCGGATTTCAAGTCTTTTCCTTCTAAAAGGAATAAAGTTGTTAGGAGTTGTACACACACATCCATTGATCAGACTTGTGATTCTATGAGGATAAACACTGAAGCTAGTCTTCATAATTATGGGATCCCTTCGAGTCCCATACCCACTATAGTTAATGGCACCCCTTCGACTCCTGCAACCTCCATGGTTGTAGTGTCGGAGGCACCTATCATTACTATGGCTCGACCTATATTAAATGCTCAAGCTACCACCTCGAACCCCTTTGGGTCTCTTGGCCACTCACTGGGCTACAATGTTTAGTCCATCCCTATGGCTTCTAGTCCCTTTTCTTATGGTATGCCCAACTTCACTTCACAGTTTTCGAACTCCATCCCAACTGCTGACCCTAATGCTAGAATTGGGCTTGGGGGAAGTACACCTCCCTACACCCCTTTTTCGTTTGGTGGATCTAAAATCCCTCAAATGACTCCTAATATGGGAGGCATGCATGCTTTTAACCCCGGGTCCAATCCTCCTACTTCTAGGTGGAATAGTCAATCTGGTGGACAAGGTTTGGCTCAAGTTTCATCCTACAACCTACCTCCTCAATGCAAATTCCTACCAATACTTTTGGCATGACGAATCCACCAATATCCTACGGATTCCAACCCAAAGGAGGTCAGTTCCACGCTTTGGGCAACCCCCAACCCGAATCCAATCCGGCTGGGGGAAATTTCTATAACCCTCAATAGAACATTCCTGTTGGAATGATGCCCAACCAACCCTATATGAATCGGCCTAGAGGAGGGCCTTATAATTCCGGATAGGGCCATGGTGTTTACCGGAACCCTGGATGGCCTAGAAATCCACAAGCACAATCTTTCCCGGGAGTTTGGGGCCAGATGTCGCAACCCCGTCTCCCTTTCCTGGCCATGCTTAATCTGCCATATTTGTCTAAGTCAATGAATGACCCTATGAGTCAATATCCTACATGGCCCCCCATCCCCACCAAAATTCCTTCGGACATCCCAAAGTTTGAGGGTAAGAATGGAGAGGATCCTGGTGATCACGTCACTACCTTTTACCTTTGGTGCTCGTCAAACTCCCTTAATGATGATTCTATTCATTTGAGATTATTTCAACACACCCTCATCGGAGTTGTTGCGAAATGGTATATTGAGCTACCTAGGGGGCATATGGAACTTTTAGTCAAATGGTGATGGTGTTTCTAAACCATTTCTAGTTGCCCATTCATTATGATGCTGGCCTAGAATTGTTGTCAACTTTACGCCAGGATACCACCACTCATATCTCAGACCATATCCAGGAGTGGTAGAGATGGAAGAGGTTAATTAAGACCCCTATACCCCCGACCTTTCTTTCAAAATGGTTTCTTAAGTATTTTCATGCTCCTATATCGAAGGACATGGCTACTTCCAATTTTACCACTGAGGAAGAAGTGATCTTTAGGGCCCAACAGTTAGATTTATTATATGCTCAGTCTGGGATGTTATACCACCTTCTTCCTGACGCACTGTGGTCTACTTACGACCCTAGGAAAAATACTAGACCTCATGTCGATGGCATTGTAGGTGCCGCCAATGTAAAGTACGCAGAATCGGTGACGAACCATTTGAAAGAGTTGTCTTTAAGCCAGTCTGCAGGAGGATCGACTTCGCTTGTGTCTTCCAACCCCACTCAGTTGACGGATGTACATTCTGTGAAATCGTTGACCAACCCAAATGGTAACTAACAACCAGGAGGGAATAAGAAGAAAGGACGTAATAACCGTAAGCGTGGGAAAAATGGTAATAAACCCAAGGAAAATAACAATAATGAGAAGACAAGTAATAATGTTGGAGAGGGAAAACTAGAAAGACGTAAGATGAAGTTTCCCTGTAAGCTTTGCATAGATGATCACCTTACCCATTTATGCCCCAAAATTACAGAAGCTGAGAGGCTATTAGCTCAATCACCCACCGTGCTAACAAATCCATTCCCACATAATCAACACTTAGCCTCGAGCTCCTCAAACGCTAGAAATGCAGCTGGTGGGGGTCAAAACTAGTAGTCACAATATGGTGATCATTTATGTATCAATATGGTTGACGCGAAATTCGATGGAGCCACTCGATCTCGAGACTATAACTATAAACAAACTATTCCTGGTCTAATATCTACTCCTACTCCTTCGGAGACAACTTTACAGATTGAGAAACCAGAGCCATCGCCTCGTATTCCGAAAGGAGTACTCAAGTGTTCTACCCATAACCCAAATGCTAGAGCCGCCCAGAACTACTCTATTATTGAGGACCTGGGTCAAACCCCTTGTGCAATGTCGGCTTTGGAGTTACTCCAGACATTTCCTTCACTGAGGAATGCCTTACTCTCTACTTTAGGAGCTATGGAACCCAGAGGCTCAAAAGTTATCAAGTTTGACGTCACAGATGTTAAGCCTCTCTTGCCTTACCATGTGGATTTCCAAATCCATGTGGAGTACTTAAAGTATACCATCAACGTGTTGTTGTTGATGAAGGCGCTGCTATTTGTGAAATGTCTGTGGCCTGTGTTGGGCCCGAGATATGATCATTTTCATGACGGTTATTATACACTTTTTCCATATGTATGTATGTGTTTTTCATCTTTTTGAAGGATCTTTTTGGAGAATTTGATGATAAAATGGTATGATCAGTATAAGGTACGTGGAATTCATGTTTAATGATTAAATCAAGTGTAATTCATCATGTTCTATGATTTTCAAGAGTTAATTCATGTTTTTTTGGTGTTACAAGGTAGAATCACAAGGTGTTTTTCCATCCAGCACTTTGTCCAGTACTTCATCCAACACTATTACAGGAAGCAAACTTAAACATTAATTTTTGGGAGGATGAAGTGGAATCTGAAAAATCCGGCACATGGGTTTTGTGCGCAGTATGCCCAATTAGGTCCCATGCGAGCAGTTTCCTGAAATTGTGAACGGCTTAAGAGCAGTTTGTGGTTCTTAGTTTTGACACTTGATCCGACACTCGTTCCGGCACCCAGAATTGCACAAAAACGCAAGGCGAGTTGGTGGTTGTGGAATTGGCAGCCAATGATGGAAAAATCAGGCACATGGGTTTTCTTCATGATCGTCCCCTCCAGCTACTAAGCTCAAGACAACTCGATTTCAGTTGTCCAAAGAAGGTGATTATTGGCTTACTCAGTTTCGGCAGTTAGGGCACCATTAATGAAATTTACCAATTTTAGAAGCGGTTCGAACCTCCTGTGGTCGACCAATTGGTCTGTAAATATTATAAATACCATTGTAGTGGTCATACAATAGCTAAGGAGAAGTAGACAAAGTAGAGGATAGAGATAAAAACATTTTCTTTTGTTTTTGCATTTTTCAATTGCCAGAATTGTATAAGACTACATTTTTCAAGTTTTAATGGTGAAATCATTTTGCTGAGCTCGTGGTGTGCATTTGAGAGGTGACTATGACTTTCTAGGGGGGCCACTAGCAATCTGATAACTGTTCTCTGTGTTATTTATGCATTTCATAGCTTAGATGTCTCTTTATTTCCTGTACATGAACTGTTCCTTCATTTCTTTAATTTGTTGTTGTAGTTTAACTATTTTAATTCTCTTTTGCAGGTTAGTATGGAGGCTTTTTGTTAATATGCATTGATTTTATAATTAGGAACGAGTTTTCAAACTCATACACTAACCCCACATGCATTTATATGTTAGATTATTCTTTGATATATGATTGTAGAATCAAGTTAAAAACATAGTTTGAGATAGAATAGAACAAAAATTTGAGTTTATGTTTTCTTTAACAAGGTTTCGGTGGATGGATAGTCATTAGTCTTTAGTTTTCAATTCTAGTTTGATGATCTAGTTGCTATTTAGTTTTATTTGTTTAATTCATCATTTAGTTTCTTATTTTCTTTCTTGTCATATGCTGAAATAGTCTTTAAATTTTGTTTATGAGTATTTTTCCTTTTTGCAATTTGAATTATTAAGATAGAGCTAGTTTAGTTTATGTTATGCAATTTCTTTCTTAGACTTAGATTTCAATTTCAAGTTGTAGTTAATGAATGAATTTAGTATAGCATAAATTTGCTTATATTAGTATAGAATGCATTTGAAGTTCATAGATTAGAAAATAGTTTCTTGTTTTCATAGAAGAGATAGTTTCCTTTATTGCTTTCAATAGAATAGATTTCCTTTCATGCATTGCATTGAGAATTTAGATTTCC
This sequence comes from Picea glauca, assembly GCA_000966675.3. Taxonomy (NCBI): domain Eukaryota; kingdom Viridiplantae; phylum Streptophyta; class Pinopsida; order Pinales; family Pinaceae; genus Picea; species Picea glauca. The sequence continues at coordinate 212,181 of JZKD02S2172750.1, forward strand.
TTTCACGCATTAGAAATAGTTTTGCATTAGGTATTTAGTTCACTTGCCTCTTAAGCTAGATAGTTGTTCAATGAGAAGTTTTGCTTGCAGTAGTTAGTTGCCTTTGCTTATTTGTCTTTTGCTTTTGTAGGTTAGTCAATTGTCTTTGCTTACTTGTCTCTTTCTTTAGTAGGTTAGTTAGGTGTCTTTGCTCACTTGTCTATTTTCTTTAATAGGTTAGATAGGTGCTTTTTCTTACTTGCTTATTTATTTCTTTCACAGGGTAGTTGCTCATTGGATGTAGTTTGGCAAGTTAAAGAAGTTTGCTTTTGTCATTTGCTTATTATGCTTAGTGGTTTTCTTTTGCTTATTGTTGAACTAGTTTTCTTTACATAGGGTTTTACTTGCTTTCGTAGGAACCATCCATCGATCCTTGGCCCAAAAGTACTTAGGTTACCTAATTTCATTTTGCTTAGTAGGGTTTTCTCATTAGATAGGTTTGCTTGAGTAGATTAGCCTTAGATAGTTGCTTTCCTTAGTTAGACTATACTCCTAACAACCTTTTACCTTTGGCATATATTTTGCTACAACTCTAAGTTTACTTACCCCGGGTTGACAATTTAATTGAGGGTAGTTTAGTGTCTTTTTTAGTACATATAAATCACCTAATATTTTGGCGTCGTTGCCGGGGAGTTGTCTCAAAATAAGAAGTAGTTAGGAAATAGATCATCCTTAGACCTTAGCATTAGCTTGGTGGTGAGGGAACTTTAAGACGAGAGGTAAGAACCTGTGCATCTACTATAGCAGGTTCCCCCAAACCCAATGGTAGTTTTTCTTTTTCTTTTTGTTTTCTTTCATGAATAGGCCTAGAAACCAAATGATAGCTTTTTCTTTTGTTTTTGATTTCTTTTTGTGAATAGGCCTAGAGACCCACAAGGTAGATACATTAAATATAAATCAGACCTTCGAGACAAGGTTCCTTCCGATCTCTTTGGGGGAAGGAACATTCCACTCTTAAGCTCTGCAGAACAATACTGAAAAACAGGAGCTAGCTCAACCCAAAGAGCTAAAGAAGTCTCTAAAAGAGACTAAAATAGGGAGCACTATGGAACAAAAAATTGAAGCAATAGTAGTATTGGGACATGAGGCAAGACCACTCGAGCCTTCCACAAAACCAAAAAAATACAACCTTTTCTTTTACACCACCATCAGGAGATCCTAACTTTTTGGACATCATCTTTGTGTGAACCAAGTTTTATGAAATGGAAACATGACCTCATAAGCAACCATTAGCTTGAGGGAACTTTCTCAAATCCTAGCAGCAAATGGGATTTCTTCTTTTCAAGAAGAACATATTTTGGCAGCAGCCAAGAACTTGTCTACCTCTCCGGAAATATTAGAAGAGTCAAGGTCCTATGAGATACAAAATGATTTTCCTTACCAAAATGCGAAGGAAGCTGAAAAATTATGGACTGCATCCAATAGAGAGCAATCATTAAGACCTAAGATTGAGGAGTTCTCAACATCCATCTCAGCAGATCCTTCATGTACTTCAGAAATCAATCATCGAGAAGAAGAGGATCTACACAACATGATGAAGGAGAGCATAGAAATTATTGTTGATGAATATCAAGATTACATTGAAATTTGGTTTCAAGAGGTCATCAAGCCACAATACTATTCTCTTCTTCAACACCTTCTGATGCCAAAACAAGTAGGTTGTTTGGTTCTTCATATCCAGGTAATCACTGCGGTAAATTTTTCATATATGGATATGAGTATGTTTCTTATCTTGCTCCGTACATGGTTAGATTGGAAGAGTTCTTACACTTGAATAAAGATTGTCCCTTTCTTTTTAGGTAGGGTAGGATAGTAAATAAAAGCTGCATGTTGTTAGTTTAGCTTAGAAGTCTAATGCAACTTCATTTTACATTTTCTTTTAATAAAAAAACTATGAGATACATGTTCCTATGACTTGATCTCATTGATCTCCTTAGGTTATTATATTTTAGAGTGTGCATTTTGCAAACAGTTTTAGAGATCTTTGTAGGTATTTATATCACCAAGGGTAGACAATTCCAAGGAAATAGAAAAGAAGGATTTTCTTCAAAAAAATTGTTACACTTGGACCTTGTTGTCTGCTAAGCATCAAATGAATAATGACTTGTTGTAGTTAGCCATGTTTTTGCAAAGATTTTGATCTTCTTGTTCTTAAGGCATATTAAGAAGCAATTGCTCTTGAAAACCTTCACCACTATATAAGGAAGTGACACTGTAACCATCAAGCCTAGAGGTCTCTCTTACAGTTTTTCCAAGAAACCCTAGTAAGTGAGTCAAATGTCTTTATCAAAGAGTAACAAGGAGGTCTAATTAGCAGTTAGTCATGGAAACATCACAATAATTACAAAAGAAGAAAGTGAGTTGAACCTAGAGATGTCTTTCTGTTCTTTCTCAATGGTACCATCCACTACACACTAAATAGCTTGATTATATCATATTTTTAGATAAGCCACGTCTGCTTAAGTACCCCTTACATCGGGATAATCACTAATAATATAACGAAAATTCATCCTCTAACATAAATACCATCCCAATTAAAAAAAAAAAAGAGAAAGAAAAAGTTGTTTTCAGAGCTGTCCCCCCATCTTCTTGCATAAAGAAATCTTATACTAAAATTTTAAAAAGATGGAGGGCCAGTCTCTGAGGGTTTAAGAGGCTAACCCGTCGAGATACTGAACAGGTCTTCTAGCAGCGGGTACCGGCCTGTGGTATGACTAGGTAAACCCGTCGGAGTACTGAACAGGCTTGCTGGCAGCGGGGCATTCTACCTAGTGAGGATGGTAATCTAGCAAAAAAATAAATAATAAATTTTAAATTGTCCTGATGTACGACATTACTTGTAGACAAATATGACATGAAGTATGTGTGGTTAATCTAAGGGTAATAAACTCCATAAAATTTCCATTGGGAAATAGCTCTAAGACTATCTTGAAACTCTCTTGCCTACCTCTTCTTATTTATATATAGGATCTCTTATCCTATAGGTGGGGACATCTCCTAATTGTCTCGTCAGAACAATTTGTGAAATTTATTTCTACACTCGACATACTATAAATCTTCGACTATTGGGGGACACTAACTGGTTTCCTATACTTTTGATTGTGAGGTGTCACAATACTTAGGTGTGGGGGAGGGGTTTGTGAGCTGACAAATGATTATTTCCTAGAGAAATAAGTCTTTGCAAGAATTTTTGTATTATTACCATGATACAGGTTATTACATTGATAGTCATGTTATTTTTGAAATTCTTAATTCATGTGTGCTATAAACCACTGAACACACACTTAACAGACCACTCTTTATCGATTTATCTTCCATTACATGATGCATATTGTAGGTTTGAAAATACATGTTTTTTGCTTGCTATAACCTGTCCATTGTAGGTTTTGACATCACATGTTCTATGCAAGTGGATTGAGTGACCATGGTGGAAAAATCAACAACAATGGAACACTCTTAGCCTGCCTCAACTTCTATTCACTGTGTTCGTGGCCCCTGAGGAATCAATTGCCTCAGCCACAAAGCTCCCAAGAGTTGGAGACCGCTGATTTAAACACCACCAATTGCCAAGAGCAAGCTATAACAGGGTTTTCAAAACTGAATTTCAGAACATCTTCGGAGCTAAGGGATACGCCAAGGATTGGATAAAAGAGGAGCTAATCAACCCTCTCATAGTCATCACCCGATTGATTACATATGAAGTTAGATATTTCATCTTTAAAGTCTATCAATTTCAATTATTAGCTCACTTTTCGTTCAATAAGCCATTGTAACTTTCCCTTTTACTTCTTGAAGAGTCTAGAGAATATGTCTTCCCAAATGAGGAAACATGTAACCAATCCCCACAACAACCTATTTCACCACGATCTTATCAAACTACTTGTCTTCGCCGAGTTGGAAAAACGGGAGAAAATGTGGGATGAGTTCATTTACCAATTTGCAAACCCTCATCATACAATCAAGACTAGCAAGAAGACTCTTGATCTAGGGAATGCTACTCCACCCAAACCCTCATGCTCAAGTTGTTCCTTTACCAAACCAAAAGTCCAAGAAACTTGTTGATACCCCTGCAGCCTCATCGGGAAAAAAGACCAAGAAGCCTATTGCTAATTCATGGTACGAGAACGTTCCATATCTTCGATCTGGGGGGATTTTTCCTTATCTAAAAATGCTAAGCATTGCCCATTTTTATAGCAAACCAATGAGAAGAGGAAGTAGGATTTCTGTCAAAATTCCGTCATACTGTCTTTTTACAAAGTCTCGGGATATTATATCAGCAGTTGTTTGTATTGGTATGCTAAATTATATACTGCTGACATCATTGTGCATTTTATAAGCTCCTGTGCATTTTTATGTTTATTCTATAGAAGACTTCTTATACTTAACTACTCTTTGTGACAAATACAGAATGATTACAACTGCTAAATACTTATTGTCATCTGTGTTCCAAGCTTATGAAAAGAGGATCAATTGTTTGAATTTTTACATATTAATGACAAACAATAAAAATTCTCATGTTCACCATGACTACCAGTACAAACCAAGCCTTTTGTTAGTATTTGTCAGTTATGTCAGTCACCAATGATCAAATTTACTCTTTCATGTGATTGATAGGATTATTAGGTCAAATTGCTATGTTTTCAAAATAAAATTCTCAAATACAATTTGACATATCTTGGTTGTAAAATTTTCATTGGCATGTCTAGGTGTCAATACTACTCCCTCCACTCATCCAAGGTCATAAATATTCATCGTGGTCATATCATCATTCCTTGTCATAGATTTTCAGATAATTCTCTTCGTCAAAGTTCTACTTCGAAATTGGTTTCTGAATTAAGGAAGATGAATTTGACAAAACTGAAAGAGGTTTTTGTCAATCATATACCAATAAACAAAAACCTCCTTCTGTTTATGCACGTGTTTTATCATTTGATAGAAATTCCCCAAATACATTCACTATAGGAGGGTTTTCTGCACATTTGGACAGTTTGACTTCAAGTCATTTTTTCAGAGGGTTGGAGAAGGAATTTGCAGTGATTGATGGTTCCATTGTGTAGCAGACATTTGAAAATTTCCAACCATACCACTCTCAGCTCAAAAATACTCTGGGAAGTTCTCCAAAATCCCTCTCAAAGACCACGTTGCGCTTCTGCTAAGAGCATGTTGCGCTTCTGCAAGTTTTGAGTAGCCAACTTCAAGCTAGGATTCTGAGCCAATGAGAAAGTAATTTTGAAACCTATAGGAGGTTTGGGTTCATAACATACCAAAACACAATAAACTCTCTCATTTTTTTAATATACTTTATGGTTTGCGATATATTCTATCATCTTAGAGGCCTATACTTTCAAAAAATAAAACACTCTATTTTTCCTGTTTTAGTCATATTTTCGTTTCGTGTTTTTATAATAACTGGAAGTGAATTTTTGGAAACAAAGAGAGGTTTCTACCAAGGACATATTTAAAAACAATAACCTCTCTCAGTTTCTAAATATACATTATGGTTTTGTATATATTCAATTCTCTTAGAGGCCTAGTTTTTCAGGAAATAAAATACTATGTTTTTCCTGTTCTATACATGTTTTCTTTTCGTGATTTCCTAACAACTGAAAGTGAATTTTTGAAAACCAAGAGAGGTTTTTGTTAAGTACATATTCAAAAACAAAAAAATCTCTCCGTTTTTACACAGGTTTTACTTTCTTGTAGTTACAGGTGTCACTTTGATACCTATTTTTCAGAAATTCGCCAGGCCAGAATTGTTGCGTTTATGGGAAGCCACTTTTGGAACTAATTTTGCAGAGGTAAAATTGTTGTTTTGCATGGTTTAAAGGATAAAGGGTATAATATACATTGAAAGGCTTCCTCACATGTCATCATTAGCCTCCAAAAACTCCAAACTCTCCAGTTCAAACTTAGAGAGCATGAAACATTGAGTTGTCATTTACGCCATGATAGTGTTGTCCTACAAGCCAAGATGAATTCTCTACAGTGTTAGGTTGATGATATTAATTGTCACCAATAATAGTCTTTGGATGCAATTGAAACATCACAAAAATCCTAATCAAAAATCCATCGGGCAAGAGGGAGAAGCTTCTAAAGCTAATCCACCCCCTCCTTCGCAAGTTTAGTCATAAAGGGCAATTTCTTTTTTGTTTGCAGTGGGACCTACAAAATCTTAGGTGTGGGGGTAATGTTGGGCCCGAGATATGATCATTTTCATGACGGTTATTATACACTTTTTCCATATGTATATATGTGTTTTTCATCTTTTTGAAGGATCTTTTTGGAGAATTTGATGATAAAATGGTATGATCGGCATAAGGTACGTGTAATTCATGTTTAATAATTAAATCAAGTGTAATTCATCATGTTCTATGATTTCCAAGAGTTAATTTGTGTTTTTTTGGTGTTACAAGGGAGAATCACAAGGCGTTTTTCCATCCAGCACTCAGTCCAGTACTTCATCTGGCACTATTACAAACAACAAACTTAAACATTAATTTTTGGGAGGATGAAGTGGAATCTGAAAAATCTGGCACATGGGTTTTGTGCGCAGTATGCCCAATTAGGTCCCATGGGAGCTGTTTTCTAAAATTGTGAATGGATTAAGAGCAGTTCGTGGTTCTCAGTTCTGGCACTTGATCCAACACTCCTTCCGGCACCTAGTATTGCACAAAAACGCAAGGTGAGTTAGCGGTTATGGAATTGGCGTCCAGTGATGGACAAATCAGGCACATGGGTTTTCTTCATGATCGGCCCCTCCAGCTACTAATCTCAAGACAACTCAATTTCAGTTGTCCAAAAAAAGTGATTATTGGCTCACTCAGTTTCGGCACTTAGGGCACTATTAATGAAATTTACCAATTTTAGAAGTGGTTCGAACCTCCTGTGGTCGACCATTTGGTTTGTAAATCTTATAAATACCACCGTGGTGGTCATACAATAGCTAAGGAGCAATAGACAAAGTAGAGGATAGAGATAAAAACGTTTTCTTTTGTTTTTGCATTTTTCAATTGCCAGAATTGTATAAGACTGTGTTTTTCAAGTTTTAATGGGTGAAATCATTTTTCTGAGCTCACGGTGTGCATTTGAGAGGTGACCATGACTTTCTAGGGGGCCCACCAGCAGTCTAGTAACTGTTCTATGTGTTATTTATGCATTTCATAGCTTAGATGTCTCTTTATTTCCTATACATGAATTGTTCCTTCATTTCTTTAATTTCATGTTGTAGTTTAACTGTTTTAATTCTCTTTTGCAGGTTAGTATGGAGGCTTTTTGTTAATATGCATTGATTTTATAATTAGGAACGAGTTTGCAAACTCATACACTAACCCCACATGCATTTAYATGTTAKATTATGCTTTGATTTATGATTGTAGAATCTAGTTTAAAACAGAGTTTGARATAGAATAGAACATAAATTTGAGTTTATGTTTTCTTTAACGAGGTTTCGGTGGATGGATAGTCATTAGTCTTTAGTTTTCAATTCTAGTTTGCTGATCTAGTTGCCATTTAGTTTTATTTGTTTAATTCATCATTTAGTTGCTTATTTGCTTTCTTGTCATATGCTGAAATAGTTTTTAAATTATGTTTATGAGTATTTTTCCTTTTTTCAATTTGAATTATTAAGATAGAGCTAGTTTAGTTTATGTTATGCAATTTCTTTCTTAGACTTATATTGCAATTTCAAGTTGTAGTTAATGATTGAATTTAGTATAGCATAAATTTGCTTATATTAGTATAGAATGCATTTGAATTTCATAGATTAGAAACAGTTTCTTGTTTTCATAGAAGAGATAGTTTCCTTTATTGCTTTCAATAGAATAGATTTCCTTTCATGCATTGCATTGAGCATTTAGATTTCCTTTCACACATTAGAAATAGTTTTGCATTAGGCATTTAGTTCACTTGCCTTTTAGGCTAGATAGTTGTTCAATGAGAAGTTTTGCTTGCAGTAGTTAGTTGCCTTTGCTTATTTGTCTTTTGCTTTCATAGGTTAGTTAGTTGTCTTTGCTTACTTGTCTTTTGCTTTAGTAGGTTAGTTAGGTGTCTTTGTTTACTTGTCTATTTGCTTTAATAGGTTAGATAGGTGCTTTTGCTTACTTGCTTATTTATTTTTTTTCATAGGGTAGTTTGCCATTGGATGTAGGTTGGCAAGTTAAAGAAGTTTGCTTTTGTCATTTGCTTATTATGCTTAGTGGTTTTCTTTTGCTTATTGTTGAACTAGTTTGCTTTACATAGGGTTTTACTTTCTTTCTTAGGAACCATCCATCGATCCTTGGCCCAAAAGTACTTAGGTTACCTAGTTTCATTTTGCTTAGTAGGGTTTGCTCATTAGATATGTTTGCTTGAGTAGATTAGCCTTAGATAGTTTCTTTCCTTAGTTAGACTATACTCCTACCAACCTTTTACCTTTGGCATATATTTTTCTACAACTCTAAGTTTACTTACCCCGGGTTGACAATTTAATTGAGGGTAATTTAGTGTCTATTTTAGTACATATAAATCACCTAACAGTCTGTTGGAAAGATCTCGGTTCTCCGACTCTTTCCAAGTCATCAAACATGTTAACTTATTTTGACAGCCATTCCTTCCACCCTCACGACATTCTCTCTGCCTTTTTGGTCCACTCAGGTGGGAAGACAATAGAGGTGGAGGTAGAGGTAATTGATGCGCCTCTTGATTATAACCTGTTACTAGGTCGCAATTGGACTTATGCTATGATCGTCGTCGTGTCGTCTGTCTCCCGTACTCTTTGTTTTCCTCATGAAGGGAAGATCGTGACGATCGATCAGTTATCCTTTGCGTTCTCTAGTCCTAATGCATCTCTTGGACAATCGATCCCTATGATCGACAATTCTCAACCGGAAACTGAGAATATCAGTGTCAGAATGTATTCTTCCCTTATGGGTACTTTCGACTTCATGACACCGAGTCACCACGTCTATGCCATGTCCAGTAGGCTCGTTTCGAATGGGAGGTCCATTCCTTTTTGCACTTCCTATTTTAGTGATCCTTGGACACTACCTTCCTCGACTGCGTCTTGTGAGGGTCAGTCACATACTGGCATTATATCATCAACCTCTGTTACTCATGTTGGATATTGGTCGACAACCTCTGCTAGTCATGTTGAAGAACAACAACCATCTGCTGCAATTCATGATGGGGGAACAAATCTAGTCATTACTAGTCACACTGCACATACATCACCAACCTCTACTAGTCATGTTAGGGATCCATCACCAACCTCTGCTAGTCATGTTGGGGATTCATCACCAACCTATTCAAGTCATGTTGAATATTTTCTACTAGCCTCTGCAAGTCATGCTGGGAGCATGTCACCAGCCATTGTAAGTCATGCTGGGGGCATTCATATGATTGAGAAGCCTAGACATGTAAGACGTAATCCCAAGTTCCTTTGTAGGCTTTGCAAAGGAGATCACCTTACTTGTTTGTTCCCTACTATTGTTGTGGTATAAGAAGTGTGGTCCTTTCCTAGGGGCCCTTCGGGTTTTGAGTCGTCTTTGGATTCCCAACTTTCTTTGGTTGATAAAAAAGTCATGCCGATGCAATATTCGGCTGACACCCCTCTTCCTTTAGGGGTTGATGCATCCCTTGACCTTGTTGTCTCACATCATGTTCAACCAATGATCCTGTCGAAGCAATCTTTGACTGAAGCCACTCCTATTTTTGAGGGTGATGCATCTATTAACCTTGTTGTCTCGCATCCTATTCAACTAGCGGTTGAAGAAGTGGTCGTGCTGATGCAATCTTAGGTTGATCCCATTCTTCTCTTGGAGAGTGAAAATCCTAAGGAAGTGGCATTGCCGATGCAATCTCTGGTCAATCCCACTCTTCTTTTGAAGGGTGATGCATCTTTCGACCATGTCCTTAACATTTCTAGTTTTGTACCTTCTTCACTATGGAGCATTCCACTCTCTTTGAGTATGCTCCCTCCAAGTCCTAGGGTGGTTTCCTTTGATTGGACTGATCTTGTAGAGTCTCGACTTCCATCTTCTACACCCTTCCATATAAGGGGCATTCTTCGATAGATTTTAGATAAGGTAACCTCTACAAGTATTTTATCCTCCTTGACCTGGAAAGCTTTGGGTTTTCCCAAGCTTGTGTTAGCTCTTCGTAAGTTGTTGAACTTTCATAGAAGTCATGCATGGGAGCCTTGGCCTTCCCCATTAAATGATTCTTAGAACAACATCCATGATTTTAATTTAAGCTCTTTTCCAACTCGTCTCTAAAAAGTGAAAATATTGTCGAGTGATTTGTCCCTTTCACACTCGTTAAATTGGACTTGAAAGGTTGTGAGTCTTAGTTAATCTCTTTTCCGACTCGTTACCAAAAAGTGAAAACATTGTTGAGTGAACTTGTCTTTTTCACACTCGTAAATTGGTTTTGAAAAGACTTCTATTTGGCACATGTTTATCCCTTTTTCACACCAAGTAGACTACAAGACATAAAAAAGGACATTTTTTGGCATTAAGTTGTGATTGCATCTCATACCCTTTCTTGCAGTATTGAGCCTATAGTCGGTTCTCGCTTTGCGTTATAAACTGTTTGCCTCAATAGTTTTGCATCCTCAACTAAGCAGAGCCTTGTTTATATCCTTCACAATTTGACACCCCATACCTAAGAGGGAACATTCCCCCGAATGCCCATCTCCCACATGCACTTCCTTGCATTGAGCATAGGTATGTTCCACTGCTGGAACTAGTTTTTCTTACTTGCAGCACTCGTTTCCTCCTCTATATCATAGCATTCATTTGTCTATGAAAAAACAAAAAAATATGGGTGGGAAGGGAGTATTATCTTGTATCGGCAACAATCGTGTCGCCTTTGAACTGAGCAAAAAGCTATTGAGTCCATTCATCATCATAATTTGGGGATTAGCATGGCCTTAGTAAGCTGATCTCCTTACAGATTCTTCTCTACCGACTGGTTACTCTTCCAGTCCCTATAGATAATTTCATTGATGCCTCCTGCATCTCATGGTTTCATCATTGGTTCTATGCTATCGGAGTCCTCCATATGTCTCATGCTCTTGTTCAAAGGAAGTTTATCAACCTGTGTTGGCCACTCCTCAGAACTCTTGAATTTGCATATCGGCCATACCCCCAGTTTGTCTTAGAATCACATGATATTGTAGTGCTATCATGCACTCTGGCCCTACTTTCATCATTGGTAGGTAACCTTGAACCCAACAGTCGACATTTCATCATTGGTTGTTGACTAGGTGGTTTCTCTTGTGTTTGAAGAAAAGACATATATTCACACATTAGGATTTGTGCAGTGTCTTGGATGCCATTAGCCTTATTGGTGGTTTCCTTGCATTTGTTAGTAGTTTTTATCATTGGCTACTATTCAGAGGGTATTTTTCGTGTACTGCTTGGACTTGGCACACACAAAAGATGCACATGGTCATTGGTTTGTGAACATGTCCTTCATCCGATTTCCACCAAATCATGAAGCTCCTACTTTGTACCTCATGCTAATTGATGAGATATGCCTTAATGCTCTCGTTTCAACGGGTGTCTTTCCATCGACTTCTTCTCATTTATTCTGGAAACGGGATCTAGATTCTTATGAGTACCTTGAGGCTTGAATTCATCAGTGGCAGGATTTCTTACCATCGGCAACTGGGAATACATCAATGTCTCCTGATCAATGGATTCTTTAGATGTTCAACATCGACTCATTTATTCACACTTGTAAGAATGTACTCGGTGTCTTGATACCTACTTTCATTATCGGTAGGTTGTCTCATGTTTGTCAACGGTATACATAAATGACCGGTAATTAAACGGTGTCTCATTGTGTTCGACCTCAACTCCTTTATTCACATGATGTAGACTTGTACCTTTGGCAGATTGTGTAGAAGACTTGAGGACATCACTATGTGGCCACAACTTTCCTGAGTTGTTGCTTCCTTTTCATTGGAACAATACCTATACGATTTCAGTGATCATGGGAGATCAGATTGTACTCCATGGTATACAAATATCTTAAAATTTATTTTGAGACTGGTTCTACTGGGCCTTATTCATGACTATGACAACTATTGGCATGTAACCACATTTGTATTTGCCTATTCATGGCCATAGACACTTGTTTAGTATATTTTCACATGGATCTGCAATGTAATTTTTGGCAGCAATGTATGCAAAGTCAGTGTAGAATGTAATGAGCAACTAAGTTCGTCCAGTTGGTTCCCTACCACTCCACTTCCGGGTTGTTTATAATGTATTTTGGCCATCGCAGATACTCCTCTAACCTCACACATTAGGGGGCATCTGTTAGAGCAATATTTGGCTCACCCTATGCAATCTTGCAGAGAGGGCCTTATTCCATTTCCCTATGAAGACTTACTTTCCCCGTTGATAAAATCCAGAGGAAAAAATACAAATTTTTCCACATGTACGCATATTGCACATTATACAACAAGCGTATACGCACGCTGCTCCACTATAGCTCGTGTACATCAGGATTTGTGCTAGAAAATGAAAATTTAATGTCGGGTTTCCATGTCACGATAGGAGATCTCTGATCCTTGGCCTTCCATATACTAGAAATGTTTTGACTCAGACCTTCAGTTCCATTTTGAAGTCTATAAATGGGTCAATTCTGAGCTATGGAGAGGGAGAGAGAATTCAACTTTGAGAGCAAAGTTACCCTGGAGAAATTATTTACTTCATATTGAGTCTGCATTCCTTTGTCCTTTAAGTCTAAACATAGTGTTCAACCCCCAAGCTCTTCCCTTATTGATGGAGAACCTCATTGTCTCCCTTCTATGAGCTTTCCTTTGGTGAAGGATTGAGCTGGAAGGAACTTAGTTTCTCGGTTTCGAACCATGCCGACACAGAAGTCTATAATATTTTCACTTATGTTGATAATTTATTAATAGAAATACTCATTTCTTGTCCAATTGATATCTTGCAAATATATGAGTTATTATCCATGGGAATAATTGTTGTGTATATTGATGGATTATGCTATCTAATGTGCTAACCTTTTATATTGCCACCATATGCTTTCTTTTCTTGTTTGTTGAGAACTTGTCATAGGTACATAAGCTTTGGGTCAAAGTGCTCAACGGTGGACTTCATCGAACATATGGATAAGGTAGGCCTCTTTATTATCTTCCTCGCACACTAGTTTATATATCATGTTGTTGGGATAAAGTTGACTTCTGCAATCATTTTCGTCTATTGTGGTTCACCCTAGCCATAGAGATATTTTCCTCGTAACATCATTCTGTAACAATTTCCTCATCTCAAGCCTTGAGGACAATGTTGTTTTTAAGGGGGAGGGCATGTTAGGGACCTAACCTCCCTAACCCCTCATGTAGGTAGAATAATATATTTCCATCTAATAAATACCAATATTAATAAGGCCTACAAATAACGAAGAATAAGTCAAATGTAAGAATACCTAATGGAAGCTTTCACTTCTAGAAGGATCTTCCTCTAGATTGTTCTGTTGGATAGATAGATTTAGTATAAATAGGAGTAGAGGGTATGAGAATTTTTGTCTTGAGAATTATTGTAATAGTGTGATGCTTTGTTGGAGGTTTGTTGGCCCTTGACCATGTCTTGAAGAATACTTGGTCATATTTGACCACTTTTGGGACTGTGACAGCTTGCCAAGGAAGGAGCGCAACGCGAAGCAGAAAGTAAGGAAGCAAGACCTATTTTTGGGTCCATTTTAGGGTTTTGGGTTGATCTAATGGGAAAGGGATGTCGGCCCATGGGTTTACCCACGTTTAGGCCCATTTTGTAAACTATAAATAGGCAATGTAAATAGGGGAGAAGTAGTATGATAGTAATGTAGTACATCTATGTGATGTATAACTGAAATCTTATTGCTAGTAACTAGATCTGTGTGATCAGATGTATCTTAGAGTGCTCTGTGCATGAGATTGGAAAGCTAGTGCAAGTTGTTGTAGTCTTGCACTGAGAGCAAGGAAGAAGGATCTAGCGAGCTGCACAGATCTTTTGTCCTGTGCGAATTAAGGGTTATTGAAGCTCTTTGTTGTAATTGCTTGAACAAGATAATATAAAGAAGACTTTGTGGACGTAGCCCCAGGGTGGGGGTGAACCACAGTAATTGTGTGTATAGTGCTTTGTGCTCCAATCTATTGTGTTTATCTCGTTCTTGGTTGAGTGCTTGATGTGATTAAGTAGATCTAGTTATGCTCTGTGCTGATGATATATGAATGAATGTTATATCTGATATATAAGATGCTTAGTGCTTGATTTGTTGAATCTAACCTATATTTATGTGGCTAAGTACTAAATCATCTTTAGTATAAGTATTCACTGCGATGCTCTGTGTTATCTGTGAAGTACCAGATGGGTTAAATATTGACGAATGATCTATGCTAAGTTCCATGTAAAAGATATAATCACAGATCAATGTCCCAGCTAAGGTTGCAGACATCTGAGTCCTGCAACCACCCTTGCCTCTACCTCAAGTGAGACTTCATCTGCTTCGCAAGTGTTTCCGAAAGGGCCGGTAGTTAGGGCTTTGTTGCTGCACTCTTGAGCATTGAACCCTGGGTCTGCCCTTGTGCCAACAAATGATTTCGTTGTCGGGACAGGAGCTGTGATTGCTGGGAACAAAAGAAGAAAAAGCTTTGTGCGAACTAAGCTCTGTGTGTAGATATTTTTCCCTAGTGCACAGTATTCTACTTGACCTACAAATCTTTGTGCTAAGAAAGGTCATATCTGAAGGGAAAAGGTCAGATCTGCAAGAAAGAGGTTGATACCAAAAAAAAGAAGAAGTGATATCTGAATGCTCTATGCTTTAAGAAAAGTAAAAGTGGAAAACTTTTAAAGGAAAAAGGTCAGATCTGTAGAAAAGAGGTAAGATCTGTAAGCTATGTGCTCTGATAATGGTAAGAATAGTCAAAAAAAATTTAGATTTGAAAGCTTTGTGATCTATAGAAGTAAGATAAGTGAATTTTTTTGTTTCTAAAGCATGGATCTAGGTATGTTTGATAGATTCTGTCCTAGCTTCAAAACTAGGGCATTAATAGATGAAAGAAAGTTTGATATGAATAGATCTGATAAGTATAGTGATAGATATGTTATACCTATTCATAGAAAGAATGTCTGGACTAACAAGTGGATGCAGGATCCTAGAAAGAGTTTTTTGCAGGCTAGCCACCATGATCCTGGTGCGCAGTACAAAAGAAGTTGGGGAACATCTAAATGAAAGAGAGGATTAACCCTTTGTTATAGTTGCAGAAGACCGGGACATCTTGCTAAGGAATGCCCTAGGAGAAGACCTAGTTGCCTCTGTTGTAAGGCTATGGACCATGAAGTACTGCATTGCCCTAGAATGATTTCTAGGCTTGAGAAGCTAAATATGGAGCAAGTGAACCCTGAAGGAGATCAAGAGACCAAGATTATAGCAGAAACCCAGAAAGAATCAAAAAATATATTGCTACAAATGAGAGATACCTTGAATGACCACCAACATTTTAGGCTATTAGAGATCTTCGAAGAAAAGGAGCGAATCGAAGCAAGAATAGGGGACTTTGACATTGAATGTACTCTTGATGAAGAAACACAAGTGAACATTATGCCAGAAAGAACTTGGGAAGCTATATGAAATCCTGCCATGATCCCTTCCCTAGGAGGAACAAGTTTCTTCAGAGGAAAGCTAGTAAACCTATGTGGAAGGCTTGCTTGGATACCTATGACTGTCAATGGAACTTTGACAGAGGAAGAATTTGAGATCATTAGATTTGTTGAAGACAATGCCCTGTTTACCATGCTCATAGGAAAACCTCGGATTGATAGAGAACAAGCCAGACAAAAAGAAGAAGAAAAAGTTTTGGAACAAAAGAAGCAAGAGTTAAAAGACTTTATGACCAGAAGGATCGCACACTTGATTGAAGAACAAAAGAGAAGATCACGGATATTTAATATTAGCAACTCCAATGTCGAATCTAAGAAAACACTTGAGGATCCGCAGAAGATCGAGTTACCTATTTTTGATATAGAAGAAGTATTATCAAGGAACCCTAGGAAAGACTTTCAACAACGCGAAGTAACTAAGACCACAGAAGATAAATATCAAAAAGGTAAAAGCATTACTGAGACAAAGTTCACTGGGAAGAAGGCTAGGAAGTTAAGAAAGAAAAGGGCTAATACTGTAAGGTTACAAGAAGTTCTAGAGGACACTTCGTAGAAAGAAGAATTGCAAAATTGGAGCTTCGTCGAGATATCAGAACAACGACATAGAGTACTTCACCATGACGAGGCAATATATCCGTTAGAACCGATATACACATTCGACCACCGCTCCGAACGGATCGAAAAGCAGTTATGGGTTACCACTAGACCGTTGGATAGCACCAGAACAGATAGAATAGAGTTAATGAAGGCCCCATGTCCGTTGCAAGCAAACCATTACTCAAATTTCCTACTTAACCAATCACGCCACGCACCGAGAATAATTTTTTCTAAATGAGAATTTGAGCACGAACCCTGAGATAATTGCCTTACTATTCACTATAGTCTCTGAATTCCTTTTGCACTGGAGCTAGCTGACCTAAGTTTGTATGTCGGACGAGCTCAGCGTTGCTGATAAAATTGTTGAAGAAGTTCTAATTGATTTAATTATTGTGAGAGTCATGTCAGAATGCAGAATGTCTACAGGTGTACAGGCATCGTCCTTGGGTGCACTGCCAGCTTCCCCCTCCACTGCTCGAGCAAGACCATTCCGACCACCTTCGGAAAGATGATCGAAGCTTAGAAATGAATTCACCACTGTGAAGATGATCCCAAGCATCTTTCCTAAATATATCCCACCACTAAGAGGAACAATGAATCGAGACACTGTACCCAGAGACTTCAACTATGTTGTAGTCACTGTGCACCTCTTGAAAGGGGTGCGCACAGTTCATGTTGACTAGGAGAATCTCACCGTGCTGAAATTAGTGATTTTAACCTTGGAGATCGCAAGGTTTACAGTATGATAGACCCACACAAGTACTTGACTATTACAAAAGGAAAGAACCCCAAGATTGTACCACAACAATGGACCCATAACCTTGCGCAGTCAACCCTCCTCAATGTGACGAAGATTCCACATTTCGGGAGGCATCAGGAAGTAAATGCATGTGTTAGACTGTTGATGTCCTGCTACCACGGAGGATACATATGGTTGGACCAACACATCACTCTGGATCCGATTCTGATCAACCAGATCACTGGGCTAAGCATGCAGGGCCCTGACCCGCAGGAATTTTACCCGGGAAATACTGTAGATCACGCTCTCGCTCAACAAATAAAAGACACATGTGGCGATCTGGAGAAAGGCATGTGAGGTTACAAGGTAGCCTCCATTGAGAATGCAACAGTACGCTTTGGTTTCCAGTTGATCGCAGGAAAGTTAGTCTGAAAAAACAGACCTACACAGGTGACCGAATTTGTAGTTGACCTCACGGGGAAGTGCACAGAGGGACTACAAATGAACTGGGCAAAATACCTTATAAATTAGCTAGAGATTGAATGTAAAGGCATTCCAACTGCTCGCTGAATTTGAAAGCCAGGGAGTTGAACTCGAACAGGGTGTCATCACTACAAAACAACGCTTGGAAGGATCGCTCAATGACATAGTAATCCAGGAATTTATTGAATAAGAGGTTGTCGCACTGCAGCAGGTCGAATCAGCTCGAGCCAAGCTCGAGGTGTTCGAAGCGGAATTGGTCAAACCTGAGTGACTCGGGACGAGTCACAGGTGAGTGTTGGGGGCCTATTGGCCCTTGACCAAGTCTTGAAGAATACTTGGTCATATTTGACCACTTTTAGGACTGTGACAGCTTGCCAAGGAAGGAGCGCAATGCAAAGCGGAATGTAAGGAAGCAAGACCTATTTTTGGGTCCATTTTAGGGTTTTGGGTTGATGTAATGGGAAAGGGATGTCGGCCCGTGGGTTTACCCACACTTAGGCCCATTTTGTAAACTATAAGTAGGAAATTTAAATAGGGGAGAAGTAGTATGATAGTAATGTAGTACATCTATGTGATGCATAACTGAAAGCTTAGTGCTAGTAACTAGATCTGTGTGATCGGATGTATCTTAGAGTGCTCTATGCATGAGATCGGAAAGATAAGTGCAAGTTGTTGTAGTCTTGTGTTGAGAGCAAGGAAGAAGGATCTAGCGAGCTACGCAGATCTTCTGTCTTGTGCAAAGTAAGGGTCATTGAAGCTATGTGTTGTAACTGCTTGACCAAGATAATATAAAGAAGACTTTGTGGATGTAGCTCCAGGGTGGGGGTGAACCACGTTAACTATGTGTATAGTGCTTTGTGCTCCAATCTAATGTGTTTATCTCTTTCTTAGCTAAGTGCTTGATGTGATTAGGTAGATCTAGTTATGCTCTGTGCTGATGATATATGAATGAATGTTAGATCTGATATATAAGATGCTTAGTGCTTGATCTGTTGAATCTAACCTATATTTCTATGGCTAAGTATTGAATCATCTTTAGTATAAGTATTCACTGCGATGCTCTGTGCTATCTGCAAAGTAACAAACGGGTTAAATATTGATGAAGGATCTATGCTAAGTGCCCTATAAAAGATATAATCATAGATCAATGTCCCAACTAAGGTTGTAGACATCTGAGTCCTGCAACCACCCCTGCCTCTACCTCGGGTGAGACTTCATCTACTTCGCAGGTGTTGCCGAAAGAGCCTATAGTTAGGGTTTTGTTGGTGCGCTCTTAAGCGTTGAACCCTGGGTCTGCCCTTGTGCCAACAAGGTTTCCCCCTCGAAGAGGCAAGTGAACATTATTTCCAATCAATAAAGGTATTATTCTGGTGTTGTGGTTTCATCTATTGTGTCGTTCCGCTGTTATTCTCTGCGATATTATGTTTTCTACTATTATAATATATCTGGTACCTTACAAGATTTTAGGTTGCACTCACACTATTAGGACAAACAACCAATCACAATGATAACATGGGGCCAAGATTTGGTTCATGTCACATTCTAGGCCCCACTCACACTTTTAGAACAAACAACCACTCACAATCATAACATTGGACCAAGATTATGTTCATGCCACATTTCAAGTTGCACTCATACTTTTAAGACAAACAACCATTCACAATAATAACATTGGGCCAATATTTGGTTCATGCCACATTTCAGGTCATTCTCACACTATTAAGACAAACAACCACTTACAATGATAACACTGGGCCAAGATTTGGTTCATGTCACATTTCACGTCACAATCACACTTTTAGGACAAGCAACCACTTACAATGATAACATTGGGCCAATATTTGACTCATGTCACATTTCAAGTCACACTCACACTTTTAGAACAAACAACCATTCACAATGATAACACTAGACAAAGATTTGATTCATGTCACATTTCAAGTCGCTCTCACACTTTAAAATTATTTAAAATATTTAAATAATCTAATTAAACTTCAACATTAAAATCTTTTATCTATATCTATAATGATGAAAATAATTAAATATAATTATTAAAATAAAAAATAAAACATTATTTACAACCTATAATTTATAGTTAATTATCTACCTTACACTATATTGTTAATTAAAATAATATAAACTACACTTCATTATGTAATACTATAAATATTAAATTTTCTCATCAAATTAAACAATAACTTTTCATAACATTAAATGTTCTCATCAGATTAAACAAAAGAAACTCAAATTTTCCCAT
>JZKD02S2172750.1:231995-249460 GCA_000966675.3 Picea glauca
AAATCTTTTATTTATATCTATAATAATGAAAATTATTAAATATAATTATTAAAATAAAAAATAAAACATTAGTTACAACCTAGAATTTATATTTCATTATCTACCTTACATTATATTATTAATTAAAATAATATTAACTAATTTCATTATTACACTATATTAATAAACTACACTTTATTATTTTATTATTACACTATATTGTTAATTAAAATAATATAAACTACACTTCATTATTGAATAAATGAAGTGTTAAATTTTCTCATCAAATTAAACAATAACTTCCCATATATATATATAAACTTTTACACATAAAATTAAACAATAACTTCCCATTTATGTAAAGAATTTTACACTTGTTTATGGATTATGGATTAAGTATACAATGCAATTTGGTAGAGACTACGCTACTTCATCACTTTATTAGTCCCTCTTTCCGGCTAGGGACTATAGCATTCTCTCGGTGCATTTTGTTGCAATAGTAGGTGTATTTTGTAGTTTTTTAATAGTAAACTGACTAAGTTTCCTTTAATATATTTATTATTCCACTTTTCTTAAAAAAATATTGTATTTTTAAAATATTCTAATTTCTTGTATCTAATTTCCGATTGATTGAAATCTTATTGATAGGACATAATTCCCCTAGTGTGTTCAAATTTGTTTTTGTTAATTGTCAAAGTTATAAATTAATTTGTAAAACTAAATTATTTAAATTATATCATTGGATTATTTTGAGGTTCTCATTTGTTTAAGGTACAATAGACACATATTCTAGCTCGTGTCACAGTGTCCCTTCTCCACTGCAACGGCTCCATGCTCCACCGCTCCATACACAACTCACATCCCTCATTATTTTTTTCTCCAAGTTTGAGTCTGTAACTGGCGTCCCTGCTTCTTTTTTCTCCGAGTTTCAGTTCTCGAAGTCAATTGCTCCAACGAAGTCCAAGCCTATGCACCTTCTTAGCTATGGTAAATGCTCAAATCTCACGGTTCTGTAATTCACTTCTAGTGACTAAGGCTCATACTATTTTTCACTATTTGAACTGAATTTGTTGTTGTAGGAATCACAGACATATCAACCTATTTTGTGCGAATAAAGTTCATGGCAATCAGAGTGTACCTGGATGCCGAGATTGCTTCACATCTGTAGGGGTGGAAGGGAAGACCAGGTTAGAGCCGAGATCTTCACGATGACTTCTTTGACACTCTGTGTGGAGCCCCTATTCATAGCACTTGATATATTATGGGTTAATATCTAGATCTATTTGTAAAGAACATACATTTAGTTAGAAGGTATGGCCTTCACGTTCTCTTTAGCACACCTTTATCTGCTTAGTATTCAAGTTTGGGTAGAAAGCCTTTATCTACTTAGTCTTCAAGTTTTGGTGGAAGGGGAAGAATCGAGATATTTTCGATGACTTCTTTGACACTCTGTACGAAGCACCTATTCATAGCACACACTTGATATATTATGGGTTAGTGGGTTAATATCTAGATCTAGTTGTAAAGAACTTACATTTAGTTAGAAGGTATGGCCTTCCCATTCTCTTTAGAACACCTTTTTCTTCTTAGTCTTCAAGTTTTTCTTTGCATGTCTTCCTGATTTGATCAAAGATTTAATATATATAGACGGGCTGAAAAAGTGACCACCATCGTATTTTAGTCGTTAAATCAAGCTACAAAAATTTGAAGAGGTTTTTTATAAGTGCCTTCCATGAAGGTCTTACAACATCGGGTTCACAATTAATAGAGACATAATGTGACTTCTGCACCTGGAAAGGAGCGATCACCATAGAGCACTATAAGCTTAAGTAACATCCAACTTTGCACTCTTGAGATTCACTTTTAGACATCACCTTTGTTTAAACTGGTGTATGGGTAACACATTGATTTTGAATTCAAATAGAATTATTATTTAGCCAAAACAAATACGATATGCAATTATTTAGTGAAAAAATAATAAAGAAAGTCGAGCAAGCTCCGATCTTTCTCAAAAATTATAATGAGTCAGAATAGATTTAGAGAGTAGGCATCTGTTTGAACACAACCCCCCCACCTGATCAACACTTAGGAGCTACAGGATGAACCGCTTGCTCAACCAAAAAGAGAGCAAGGTGGGTTTCCCTAACAAGAAAATCTAGTGAATATGCCCCATAAGGGTTGGATTCAACCATTGACAGAAAGTGAAGTTAAATCGAAGAAAAATGGCCATTGACGATGTTTAAACCAATAGTTGGACTACAAGCTCACATGATTAGTACAAAACGATGGAAACAAATATATCGTTCAGTTTATATAGTAGGATGATGAATTGTATTTCTATTGAAAGTAAGCGTTCAAGGAGCTCCCTTGAATCCAAGTAAAAGTCGCATGGTGGAAATACACCTCCTGTCTCATGCACACCATTATATTTCTAGCTCCACCAACATGACAAGACAATAGAATCTATGAACCAGTAGTTGAATCATCCCCATACAACCCCTGGTTGGACTGAAGTGAGCACCCCATCATCTCTCCTCTTAATTTATATAAAAACAAAACACATTAAAGAAACATAAATCTTCGTACAATATTCAAATACCTAAGAAAACTGCATAACACACAGCTCGTAATAGAAAAAAAGGATAGAGACCCCAATGACAACAAATGAAAAATATACAAAACCTCGAACCCGAAAACATATAGCAGATTGCACACACAGAGAACCTTATATGATAATTGGTCAGCATGTTCAAGGTGTCAATCAATTCCCTGAATAATATCTTTCTTCGGCCAGATCTATGTTTTATCATAGGTGTACTCTTTAGTATGCAGGTTTGTTTCTGGGTCAAATATATAGAGTCATGTTTTCCATTTTTGCCCATTACAGCCCGCATATACCCAAAAAAGTTGCAAAATTAAAAAGTTGCAAGAAATTCATTGAGATTACGGGCTATTGGTTAGTTTTCCAATTGTCCCACTGCCTATAGCCCATCACCCAACCGAATAACCATCCTTTTGTCATATAAAAAGAGGTGTTGGGGTCCCATTCCTAAGCCAAGCATAAGAACAGTGAAACTATGCTCATTTCACATCCCCTCCTTGCCCCAAATAATTGCAGCCACCTTGTGAGATTTGCATCAGAATTTCCCATTCTTACCTTTTTCCTCCATCATAAGCCTATGTAATTTCCCTAGAAGAACTGTGAGAGGAGAAAGATACATGGAAGCGTAGTTGGAGCTTGGTGAAAAGGATCTTGGACCAGGTTCATGGAGTAGTCGCCGACCTTTTTTGTAAGTAAACATTGTGATATCAATCAAATAAATACTTTTCCTGTCCCGAAATATGATGTGTCAAATGTTTGTATTCATTTAATGTTTCATTCTAACATCTAACCCATGATTTATATATGAGATGCATGTTTGTAGTTCTATGTTTATCTGTTTGTGAATGCAAGTCATCCTTGGGAGGAGGCTTGTAGTCAGCGGAGCTATAGAACGCGAGAGGATCGACATCGGACGTGGAGTAAAAGGTAAAGTTACCTGATATTTTCACTTTGTCTTTCATATATGAAAGTGGGGTATATTTGGGGTAGTTAGAAAGGTAGGAGAATTTAGACGGTTATATATGCCTACATGTTGAACCCAAGTGTAGTCCATAGGGGGGTTTCCTCACTATAGCAGTACTGGTGACCATACTGGGGAAACCTCTAGGGTTTTAGGGGATTTTATGGGTGTTTGATTGGGTTTTACCTTTTGAGTTTGTTGAGTCTTTAAGGGATTATAGTCACTTGTTGGTGCCATACCAGTTCTCCCTGCCCTGTCAGTCTATCTGTTTTAATTTTTTTTCAATAAATGTAGAGGTGTACGTGGCCTGTTGTGGGTCAGCATGCGTACATACACATCCTTCTTTATAGACAACCTACATACATACGCAGACTTCTTAAGCATCATTAGCATACCTATGTCAAGAAACTGTTTTTAAGAAGAGGCAGTCAACCTCTTCCGTGATTGAGGTTTTACTTCTCAGGATTTCTTGATTGAGTCCAATGTCTCTTTTTTTACAGTCAATGCATAGGTTAGATGTCGGTTTTCTCATATTTTTAAAGGTTTCTTGTGTTCCCTAGATTTTTTAACTTATTTTTAGCTTGAAATTTTAAGAAAAATGAGTTGCATTTTAAAAATCTCTTGTGTTCATCAATTTCTTTTAGAATCTTTTGTTATTTCTTCTATCATTGGAAGAAAATATAAAAAAAAACTTATCTTGTTAGGTCTCTTTCTTTCTTTTCATTTTCTTTGCATTGTTATTTGAAAAAAGAAAAAGAAATTAGCATAGTGTTGTGTTTTCTTCTCATCTTAAAAGCATTTCAAAAGAAAAATAAGAAAGATAATCCTTCTTTGCTAGTGTTCTTATAAGTTTCATTTTTCGCAAGAGTCTTAACAACATCAATTGCACTACCACAACCTTTATGTAAATCAAGCCAATAAAAAGAATGTTAAATCTAAAATTAACTAGACTTTTTATGTTTGTAGGGTCAATCAACTAGTTTAGGGTTAGGGCCTTGAATTAGGTTGGAGAGGAAACTCTTCAAAGTTGTTAAATCAAACATTGCAGTCTGAGTTAGGGAGTGTTAAAGTCCAGTAAACATGAAAGTTATCTAGGACCCCCCTCTAACACAGGGGATAAACACGAGGTCACATGAGGAAAGGTAGTGGAGATAACCCCTCCAAAGCCGAACCAAGAGTAGTGGGGAACGCATATTGAGGACTTGTCGTGGGATATTGTCAGTTTCATTTGCATATGGAGCTTCATGGATCTAGAATCTGTTCGAGGTCCTTAGTTGTCTTCCAGACCACTTGCTCTCGATACCCTTGGTAGGTTTCGGGCTTGTTACCCTTCTCATTACGGTCCACCCAACTATTGACTGTATTCTCCTGGTGACTGTTCGCGATCTGGAAACTTAGTTTCCTTTATTATAGGCACTTACACAGGTGACTGTGGGGGTATACCGCAGTAGCTAGGGCAGACATCGGGCCACTCTTTGCAGATTATACCTGGAGGGTGCTTTTGTGTTCGAGTTGCACTTGCACCAGTAAGTTTCTCTAGTGTTGGTTGGCGTAACTATTCTTCCTACTAGATAGTGGTCTGCTTGATTTTCCTTTAGGAAATTTTAGTGTGTGCTCTTTGCTCCCTAGTTTTCCATAGTGAGTTAGTTAGTCATTGCTTTGTGTCTCTGACCTAAGGTGGTAGAAAACCCACTATGTTGGTCATGAGGAATTTTTGGTCTTCCGCTTAGAAATGTGGAGTTGTCTCTCTATAGGTGTTGTTTTTATAACACTCGTTCATTGAAGTCAATGTGTGAGACTTTTACAGACTTGAACGATCCTACAAGGGGAGAACCTATGCATAAGATCTTTGTGGCTAAATTTCCTAATGATACCAACCAAGGAACCCCTTTGCAAGGGGATTCTTGTGCTTTTCCTTTCTTCGGAAACGTTGGTGTCCCTTTGATGGCCACTTTGTACATTCCTGCGTTGAATGTGGGATTCCCAATTTGGTTGGGTACCATTCCAAATGTCCCAAATTATCTTGAGGCTTCTCAGTTAAGCACTTTATGTCATGGGCATCATGTTGATGTTCCTTTGTCAGCAAATTCTTCTCCTCCTCCTTCTCTAGCCTCTGGTGAATGTACAGTTACTAGTAACCAAAATTTTGAAGGAAATAGAAAGATGCAGAATAGGAAGAAGAAATCACCAACCTCTGCGAGTCATGTTGGAGATAGGTCGACAACCTCTGCAAGTCACGTTGAAGACCAACACTCAACCTCTGCAAGTCATATTGGGGGAAAATGTCCAATCACTACTAGTCATACTAGCAATAGGTCTGTAGCCTCTGTGAGTCATGTTATCGACCCATCACCAACCTCTACAAGTCATGTTGGAGATGTGAAACCAACTACTACTAGTCCTGGTGGGGGAATTGATTCTGTTGAGAAACCTAGACAGATAGGATGTAAGACTAAGTTCCCTTGTAAGATTTGCAAGGGATATCACCTTAATCATTTGTGCCCTGGCCTTCCAGAGGTACGAAGATTGTGGTCCCTGTTTGCAATCTCTTCTAATTCTGAGTCTTCTAAGGTTCCCTCGTAGTCTATTTAGCCAGTGGTTAAGAAAATCGTCATGCCGATGTAGTCCTCGACTGATCCCACTATTATCTTGGACAGTGTCGAGTCTACCAACATGGTCGTGCCGATGTAGTCTTTGGTTGATCCCACTCCTGTTTTGGGGGGTGATGTGACTATAGACCATGTTGTCTCGCATCCTATTCAACCAGTGGTTGAGAAAGTGGTCACGCCAATGCAATCTTCAGCTGATCCCACTCTTGTTTTGGAGAGTGTCGAGTCTACCAAAGTGGCCATTTCGAAGCAATCTTCGGTTGATCCCACTCTTCTGTTTGGGAGTGATGTGTCTACCGACCATGTTTTTAGCATTTTGAGTTCAGTACTTTCAGAACAAGGGGGCATTCCGCTCACTTCAAGCACACCCCCTCCAAGCCCTTGGATGGTTTCCTTTGATTGGAATGACCTTGTTGAGCCTTGTCTTCCTTATTCCACACCATTTCAAATAAGGGTTGAAGTTAATTCAACAAACATTTATCGATGTATTGTGGATCAAGGAGCCTCTACAAGTATTTTATCCTCCTCGGTTTGGAAATATTTGGGATCTCCCGAACTTTGTTTGCTTCGCATGAATTGTTGGTTTTTTACAGATGTCCTAGTGAATATTTGGGGGTTCTTCCTCAATTTCCTATCTCGTTAGGTGGGAAGATTGTCCTTGTTGATGTTATAGTGGTGCAAGGCCCATTATATTTCAATATGCTTCTCGGGTGTGATTATGTATATGCTATGAACATTGTGGTGTCTACGCTCTTCCGGGTGATGCATTTCCCTCACAATGGAATCATTGTCACTATCGACCAGTTGGCATCTGATAATCACCATCCTAATTCGGCGTTAGTTCAAGCTACCCCTTTATATGTTCCTAGTGTTCGTGTATACTCTACCCCGCCACGGGGCGTCTTATCCTTGGTGTTCAATTGCTTCTGAGCAGGAACCTGTGCAATCATGTTTTCCTTCTCGAGACTTGGTCTCAACAATTGATCCATTGATTTATCCAATGGGGGCATGGGAGCCCTTGCTTCCCCCTCTTGGTCCAAGTGATCTTGAGTTTCCTTCTGAGTCTGATCTCATTGTTTGTAGATCCTCAAGCCATCATGCTTGTGATTCTTCATTGATAGACTCTGCCAGTCCTGTCCAGAGCCGCCATTGTCATATGGAATATGGTTAGTTTACTTCACCCTTTGGGACTGTCGACCCTCGTTTTCGTGATTTCTAGGATTTTTAATTGCCTTCAGATGAGGCTATCCTTGAAGCCATGACTACGATTTCTATATCATGGGAGGACTTTCACTATGGTTTGTGTTTTCTTCCCTTTTGGGAGACTTTCCAAGTTGACTATCGAAGAGACTCTAGGTTTGAGCCTAGCAGTGGGCTCTACCTAAACTAGTTTCATACATGAGTCATAGCCCCCTAGAGTCTTCTTTAAGCCTTTTTCAGACTCTCCAAACATGAAAATATTGTTGAGAGATCTTGTTGTCCTTCACGCTCGCCAAACTAAAACTTGAAGGCACATGTGTTCGACAGTGGTTTACCCCTTTTTCGGTCTGAATGGTCAATTTTACGAACAAAGGTATACTCTAGGAACTTCGATTTGCTAGAAGAGTATTCGCAGGTATAAGTTTAACCCTTTTTCAGGCCTGAGGGACTAAAGTTACCAAAAAGGAACCCCCATGGAGTCCATAGTTAATCTCTTTTCAGAATCCTTAAAATTGAAAAGATTGTCGAGTGACCTTGTTCCTTCACACTCATTAATTGGTCCAGAAGAACATACTATACAGAGTCCATAGTTAAGCTCTTTTTAGACTCCTTAAAATTGAAAAGATCGTTGAGTGACCTTGTTCCTTCACACTCGTTATAATGGTCTAGAAGAACACACCATATGGAGTCCATAGTTAAGCTCTTTTAAGACTCCTTAAAACTGAGAAGATGGCCGAGTGATCTTGTCTATGTCACACTCGTTAAAATGGTTCTGAGTATATGTCATTTCGGTGCTAGTTTATCCCTTTTTTGAACTGACTAGACTACCTTCGAAAAAAGTACCCCAGCGGAGTCTTCTTTTATGTTTTTTCAGACTCTGTAAATGTGAAAAACCATTGAGCTTACCTTCTCTGGGTTCATGAAAAATACATTGGAGGGGGTTTCATCGTGTCCTACTAATCACATTTTCATCTCTGCGTCTTTGGCCCAATGTCGTGTCCATGTTGCTCTCAACTAAACCTTTGAAGCATGCCTTTTATGAAAGCCTTGTAGCACTTTGCCTCTGCGACTTGACACCCTGATCCATGGAGGAATTTTCCCCGAGTGTCCTTTCCCTGCATATGTCTCCTTGCTATGAGCATTAGTATGTTCCTTGTGCTTGGAACTAGTATGCTTGCGACACTCGTTCCTCCTTTGTAACGTAGATTTCTTTTATTCTTTTTCAAGCTCTTTAAAAATATTCAAAAAGACAAAAAAACCAAATATACCCCAAAAAGAGGACAGGAAATATATTTTCTTTTATGGCAGCACAATGAGTCGCCCTTGGACAAAGAAAATCCTTCCATTTGTTCGTCAATATTTGGGATTTAATATGACCTTAGGAAGTTGTTCTCGCTACATAGAGTTGTGTCCTCCTCCATTTGGTTATCCTTCCAAACACATGGAGAGTTTGTGTCGCCTCCTGTATCATGAACTTATGTCAATGTCATGTTTCCTAAGTCTGATCATCAGTTATGCTCTTGTCCAAGGGAAGTTTTACCCAACCTGAGTCGGCCTTTTTTCAGTTTGTCTCTTGACCTCATGTCCGACCATCCCAAAAGTCCAATCAAGTCTTTGTTCGAAATTAGTGAAGTTCTCTTCCTGATCACCGAGATCCTCTTGTTTGTTCCTCGACAAGTCGTCGAAGACCTCTAGGTAGTGAATATGTACACTTGCATTACACTCCTACCCGATTTTGAAGATATTGAAGTTGTTTCTCGATCTCTGAAGGCCTCATATCTAGCCATCAGGCGTCATTGGCTTCTTGAAGATGGATACTACTTATATATCTTTTATTTTGAGATGTAGATCAATTTGTATTTCTCGCGGCTACACTTTATATAGTTATATGACATGGTTCTATAGTGTATTTGATTGGTAGCCATGACTTATTTCATCCCGAGCATGGGTATGCCTCCCTCGGTGAAACAATTTTATTTTTGCAGATGGCACCTCCCGAACTCTAGTCCCGAGCTCAATCGCTTCATACGTTGGTGAAGATTTTGTAATGTATTTCAGCCATCATATGCTCTTCTGACCTCACACATTAGGGGGCATCTGTTATAACCCTAAATTTCTCCATACAACATACCTGGCATTGGCCCTCTTCATTGCTATTTTTTCCAAGCCATCATTGAGCAGCTCTTCTTAAAAACCCTATTTTTGAAGATGTATGTGCCCTACAACACTATTGCCCACATACACACACTTTTTGCACCACTACAACCCACGTACATACGCTAGATGCACCATTACAACCCGCGTGTACCCACAAAAGTTACAAAAATTAAAAAGTTGCAAGGAATTCATTGAGATTACGGGCTATTGGGTAGTTTTCCAATTGTCCCACCGCCTATAGCCCGTCACCCAACCGAATAACAATCTTTTTTTCATATAAAAGGAGGTGTCGGGGTCTCATTCCTAAGCCAAGCATAAGAACAGTGAAACTTTGCCCATTTCACATCCCCTCCTTGCCCCAAATAATTGCAGCCACCTTGTGAGATTTACATCAAAATTTCCCATTCTTTCCTTTTTCCTCCATCATAAGCCTATGCCATTTCCCTAGAATAAGTTTGAGAGGAGAAAGATACATGGAAGCGCAATTGGAGCTTGGTGAAGAGGAGCCCGAACCAAGTTCGTGGAGTAGTTGTTGACCTTTGTTGTAAGTAAACATTGTGATATCAATAAAATAAATACTTTTCTTGTCCCGAAATATGATGTGTCAAATGTTTGTATTCAGTTTATGTTTCATTCTAACATCTAACCCATGATTTATATATGAGATGCATGCTTGTAGTTCTTTGTTTATCTATTTGTGAATGCAGGTCAGCCTTGGGAGGAGGCTTGCAGTGAGCGGAGCTATCGAATGCGAGAGGATCGACACCGGACATGGAGTAAAAGTTAAAGTTACCTGATCTTTTCACTTTGTATTTCATATATGAATGTGGGGTATATTCGAGGTAGTTAGAAAGGTAGGAGACTTTTAGACGATTAGATCTGCCTACATGTTGAACCCTAGTGTAGTCCATAAGGGGGTTTTCCTGCTATAGCACCAGCATCTTCGTAGTTTACCTAAAATTTTCATTGTCATTCTCTTCACATCAAGACAAATTTATCATAGGCACAAATGAGACTCGAACTGGAAGCTGCAATGCACTGTCTATTCCTCTCACTCTCCCCCACAATGGACAACATTTTCGTCAATGCATTAATGCCTTCAAAGGACAAATATCTGAGTGTCCTAGGTTCATTCAATGCAATCTCATGCCTCCCTCTTCTCTATGCAATGCATGATGATAAATGGGAATCAATTCATTAGAGGGTTTCATTAGGAGATGTCAAGCACACACTTTGATAGAATGAGTGTAATCCAAATGAATAAGGTGGTAAGTCAGAGTCCCTGGTCGAGTTTCCTATAAGCCAACCCATCATCCACTTGCTCACCATTTCTCATTTCATTAAAGGGTGGCATGATTTTGGGTAGACGTTTGACATGGCATCCTTTTACAACATATTTTATTATGAATTTGATAAAGTTTGATTAATTAATACTTTGTTTATTTAGCTCTGTGGCTCTATTGCACTACAATCGATGGACACTCTAGCTATGGTACCATTGCACTGTAGGCGAGGAACTGTCTATGTGGCTCTGCAGCGAGTAACTGGCTATGTGGCTCTTGTAGTGAGGAACTGGCTCTATCGCTCGATTTTGATAATTTCTTTTCAATGTTTAGGTGTCCGTGTCAAATATATAGATTCAAAATTAAATTTAGATCTAATACATGGATCTCACTTTCACTAATCTATAGTAACATAACATCTTCCTTAATGACAACTAAGAAACTTAACAAATATATAAAATGGAGAGTAAAACAAGTTAAGCACACATACAACGAATGTGGTTGTACGTAGCTTCGCGAAGGCCATAGCAGTTAACAACATCAAGCATACAACTCTCAAAGAAAATCTGGTTGCAAATGTATGTGCGGACACATGTTGATTAAACACCTCCATCACAGTTTGATTCGCTTACCCACTAGGTATATCCAACATCGGAGCAACGAGTTAACCTATGACCTTTATACTGTACCGTTTCGACCTCAGCTTCAATCTCCAAAAAGTACGTACCAGTCCGGACTGATTTGAGAGAACAAAGTAGACATGGATTGCGAAGGTAAGGAGATCAAGTGTTTATACATATTCAAATTACCAATTCAACTCACTTCACGATAAACTTCAGATTTTTCAATGAAAAAATTATTATTTAGGCTTTATAATCTTCATATTTTTCAATAATACAGGGACTAGCTGCTTTGCAACTATTTCCCTTGTTGTTTTACTATATACATACAAATTCATTTTATTTATAAGTTAACAAAAAAGGGTGATAAAATCAACTTAACATTAATATGCATATGTATTAATGTTTTTTTTATTTCACATTAAACTTAACATGTATTTTTTAAGACATCACGCATAACGTAAATATATGGAAAGTCATATCACAATTTACACAATCCATTTAGCTGAAAGATTCACGTCAATAATTCGAGAGAATATTAAAGGGTCATTCGAGTCATTATATTATACAAACAAGGATTGCATGGCAACTAAGTCCCTGCCGAGTTAGTTGGGAAATACATGTTGAACAATGAAACTTAATATAACTAAATGAACAAGTAATGAGACCTTTAACAAGGATTAATAGTCTCAGGCCTTTCGCAGGGACTAATCATACATTCTGAGTAAAAACTTAAATTAACGAAAAGTGATACTTCTCTTCATAATTTATTTAAATATCTTTACTTTATAACGAGTTGAAATAAGAAACTGTAATACAAAAAATCTAAATTCAAATTTCAATGAATCATTTATATATGCATTAAAGAAAAATGTATTTATATAAATTTTAATAAAATATTTATCTTTTCATTTTAATTTTGATAAAAACTTCAATACCTTAGTAAAAACTTAATATTTTGAAAATAGCAATAAAATAAACTAAATTTTATATAAATTGAAGACTTTGTCAAAATAAAACTTAATACTATTACAATAATACATTCTTAGTAAAAACTTAAATTAACGAGAAGTGATGCTCCTCATTATCATTCCAATTGAATCAAATTAACTTTAATAAACTTTAATATTAACTTATAAAAATAAAACATAAATAAGAAGAACCAATCACAATGTGACCATACGATAAAAAAGTGTGGGCTAGTTAGTGCCCTCATTGAATGAAATTGACAAAGTAAAGATACGTGGCAGTTTGACATTGGAGAAGTCGAAACAATGTAAAGACGGTTTCAACAGGGAGGTAGGTTGCCACCGCCAGCATGTGAGAATGCAAATGGATGGTGGAGATCGTGGACTACGAAGATTAGGGGCCCTCCAATATCCAAGACTTTTTTAGTCACTGAAACCCGAAAGTTTTATAAACCGGCAAAGGCCTTTTACTACCATGGGTTGATGGATCTTTGTATAGATGGACGATTTGCAATCGCTCGTGTTTCTTCCACGGTAAAATTGTACCGTCTGAATCAATTATACGACTGAAAAAAATCTTTTTAGGGGAATAATTTTCAAAGTATTGTCCAAACAATATGCTCCCTTTCCCTTTCTAGTTAAACTGGCAAATTCATTAATTGTGTAATAAATTTTATATATTGAATAATGTGAAGCCTGCAATAACACATCAAAGATATCAACCAATTAAATTTTAGAAAAATATATTTTCTTATTATTAAAAAAAATACATATATTGATTCCATATGTTACACATTGGATATAGCACACAAATTTAAAATCAACAATAAACTAATACATAATTAAAAGGCAACTCATTACTATAGTCCCAAGTCTTAGACTAATAAAATAATAATATTGCATTTCTTAAAGTAATCATAAAATCATTTACATAGATTTAATTTAAATACATTTTATTTAATAATTTGGCATTCAACTTTATTTCCTTGAACATGCATTAGACAAATCAATTGAATTATTTTAATACATATTCAATTTATGCTAATTGTTGTATGTTCATAATTATTATTACTAATTTAATTAGTATAAATGTTATTCGTGAATAATTTAATTTTCATATTATTTAATGTTTGAATTTAATTTTTTCATATATTAAGAGCAATTTTTTAAAGGTATATTAATAACGAGAGAAAGAATAAATTCATGCATTTTTTAAGATGGTTGTTAACCTTTTTAATTTTTAATTCTTTAATGTATATTAATTTTCTTCCTTTGAAATTATAAATAAATGGGGAGATTTATTATTCACCTTTTGGAATCATATGGATGAATCCTGACCCCTTCTTAAAGTCAATTAATTTAGTTAAGACTAAAGTCTAAGAATTTGAAGTTATAGTCGAAAGTGCCTCATGTCTCTTCATAGTGCAACATGTGTGATAAATATCGCGATCTTGTGACATGGAGGGAATTTTTTAGAGCCAAAATGTTGTAAAGAAGACCCAAGCCTTTTTTTTTTTCAAGAGAAACGGATGCCATTAATACTTGCCTATCAAGTTACCAACATGATTAAGAACCCATTCTACACCTTGGTCCTGATAAATTTTCCCATGCTTTTACAATTGAAACACCCTTTCAGGAGAGGGTCCCATTGGATCCTAATTTGATAAAACACTCTCTTGAAACCATAAGATTTTCCTGATTTTCCTTTATCAGAAGTTGAGAATTCGTTTGCTTGTCCTTAATATGATTCATCCTTGGAGATGGAATTTTGTGATGAATTCAATTGTGATGCTTCACTTTTCCATGTTCATAGGTTAATGACATATAGGTAGGATGTGTAAGTCGTCTATTTGTCCCCTCTAAACAAAGCACATTATGACAAGACTACTTTTACCAATGCTTTCTTTAGTAATTCCATGGCTAGTAATATATTTTATGAAGACAAAGCTAGTAAAGAACTAGACATAGAGTATGCTATTTGTTAGAATACAGTAAAGAAGTAGACATAGAGGAGACATTGAAACAAGAACTATTTGTTAGAATACCCACAATTATTCCCACTTGTTAGAACTCTATGATGAATACCTTGATTAGGAGTTATTCATAAGAAGAACTCCCACTTATGATGAATACTTTGATTAGGAGCTAGAGTTGTTCCTTTAAGAAGAAGATAGTTCGAGGGTTATTGTAAGGAGGCTATAACCTATCTATGATGACTATCCCAAGGAAGAGTCAAGTGATCACATTGAGACTATTTATTTTGTTTCAAGAGAGTGGGTGTACCTTGATTTTGTTGATTGTTGGGACTCTTCTCTTGAGTTCAAGCACATCCATACCCATCTTTGTCCCAATACCACAACCACTCGATATGAGCAAATTCTAGAACCAGAGCCTATTCTAAAAAATTGGGAGAAGGCCTTAGCCTAGACCCTTGAAGTTTATGAGTATCCACTCTACATTTTTATATGAGATGATTACCATGGTCACTTAAGAGTATGGTAGATATTATAGGTTGACGATCAATTATTTTCAATCATGGTAGGTCTATCCTCAACACCTTATTGGATTATGGTTGGTATTCTATTAGTAGTCAATTATCTTTTCATTCTAGTGAATTCCCAAGCAAACAAAGAGATCAAAGATGCAATGTGCCAATAATAGTATTTTCAATCAAAACATCATAGCATCATAACATTCAATTGCCAAATGGAGCATATAAACACAAGGCACAAATCTAGTTTTTTGTTTTTTAAACAACAATAAATGTAACCATATAATCTATCTAGCATATTGTGATTAAACACATTAAAAGTGTTGTGAAATACCTACATGTGGGCCATGCCAATAGAAACTGCAGTTGCCAAAGCTAGAGGAACTAGTCGTAACTAAGTTGCTATTGTAGGTTGGCCATGGACAACACCTACCATGTATTGCAAACAACATTATTTGACCCAATGAGAGTGCTACAGTACAATGAAATACTTCCTCAACTTAAAAAAAAAATTCTTATACTACTTGATTGTGTGCTATGGCAGTAGGATATGTAACATTGAAGGGAATAGATACAAACCCTACCATTTATTGCAAAATCAAAAGCTAAAAATAAATAAACTATATACAAGTTCAAAAAACTCTATGATATAAAAACAAAATGATTGTTGTACCTAATTCTAGTGCAATATGCTTAGAAATTTTTCCATGCCAAATGGTACAATGAATATGAGTTGGGGTGATTCATGGTTGATTCATGGTTCATACCCTAATGAAAAATGACTTGGGGTGATTCATGGTTCATACCTCTGTCATTTGATGATGAATACATGTGTGTAAAAGGTTTTAATTTTGTAAAAAAAAACTGAAAAATGAACCAAAACATTATTTTCACATCTTTAAACAAAATTAACTGGAAAAATATTTACCTCATTATAAGTAGATCCAACATAAACTAGAATGCCTAAAAGTGTAATAACTATCCCAGATGTAAAATGAGATATCTTGAGTCTCCTTCCCAAATGGAGATGACAAGTAGAAATCTCTTATTAATGGTTAGGAAACAAGAAACATGTATAGATGCAATTAGATGAAGATAGAAAAAAACAAATAGAAACATAAAAATCTAGACTACAGTAGCACATATAAACCACCATGTATATAGTTCAAGCATGATATTACTCATATCCTCAATGTACACATTAAAAATCGAGCAAACGTGGCCATATAAACAATTAATAAATTGAAAACCAAGAAAAAATGTTGAATGAAAACACTTGGAGTTGGGGAAAAATTCTTCTAATACACCTTTGTCACTCCTTTCTATGGAATCTACAATGTTAATTAAAATTTTCTAAGAATTCCTCAAAATGCAAGCCACATGTCATTACCTCCTCATATTTCTACAAATATTAGCTATGGGGTTGGTAATCTAAACACAATTAATTCTTGATACACACAACCCAATTTCAATAAACATTATCTACAATGTTAATTAGAATTTTCTAAGAATTCCAAAAAATCTAAACCACATGTCATTACCTCATCATACTTTTACAAATATTAACTATGAGGCTGGTAATCTAAACACAATTGATTCTTGTTGCACACAACCCAATTTCAATAAACATTCATTCTTCTAAGTAGATCTGTTACTTCTCTATGTATTTTATCATTCATTTTTTTCTTTTCTTTTCTTTAAAAAATAACTTATTTTTTTCATGTTTTCTACTTTGTTATTTTATATGAAGTTTGTGTTATATAGTTGTTATTTATATTGTACACATGCATTGATTCATTCATGTTAATTAAAATATACTTTAATTAAGTTATTTAATTTAACATTTTTTTTATTTAAACTTTAATGTAGTTTATTTTTTTTACTCATAATTGTAGAGCATTAATTTGCATATTAATATTAAATTTGTCACTTAAATATATAAATCATATTAAAATTTATCTCACAAACATTATAAAAACTTAGTACCCATGAGGTGAAATAACTCTACTAACATATTTAATAAATTAATTTCAAGGCAATGTATCATATTTCACATTTATGATAACATGGTTATTTCATATTGATGAAATCATAAGACAATAATCATCTCATATCATAAGATATGAGATGACCAACAACATATCACTTGTCACCAATTCACAATAAGTGACACCCTCAACAACTTTCTAGACCTTGAGCTAAGGGTTGTGTCTTGGCTTACATTTTCTACTATGTTCTTTCTAACAATGTATGGTGGAAATTAAGGCTATAACAAGATGAGGATAATCACTATTAGTGGTAAAGCTCATTATTATTCACTAGTATCCACTTGGGTACCTTCTATTTGTAGGTCACCTAAACCAACAATAGATGAGTAGGAGTTGGACCCAACCGAACTTGTAAGCTTATATATCAGACATAGATAGTTGTACATAGGTTTAATCCCCATTTCATTAATATATTTGGTAATGATTAATTAGTTTTTTTATTTACTCAAATTGAAATTCATATTATTAAATTTCATAAATCAATCAACACCTAAGGTTTGTCGAGTAACCATCCATCTTCCAAGTTGTTGATGAGTAGCATATATAT
>JZKD02S2172750.1:261484-273988 GCA_000966675.3 Picea glauca
ATCTTAGGGAAGATCCATAACTAAAGGAGGAAAATCCTCAACTTACCCCAAAGATATCTCAAGTGGTTGGGCCTCTCCAAGCCTATTTAAACAGGCCTTCTCATGGTGAAAGGGAGGGAAAAACTATTGCGAAGCATCTAACCTATGATCTCATGAAGAAGGTGTCTTTCGGAGCATCAACACTCGATGTGTGCACTGTTTGAGCAAGGGTTCGGATGAGGAAGGCTTGACGAAGTTGCTATACTCACATCTATGGCTGTAAGCATTCTTCGTTGTTGTTCTCTTTAATATAATATTCTTGGCCTGTTTCTTTCAAATCTGTGTTTGATCTCACATGGATTTGTCTCTAATAGATAGGTCTATTTCGAGCTAATCTCAGTAGAGTAGGAAGTTGTTTGTACTTTTGTTTGTCTACAGGGCTTATCGAGGAATTCAAGATTGGAGCTCAACTCGGACCGTGCAGGGACAAACACTGGTAAAAGGTACTTCTTTTCTCCTTCCTCTTCACACATAAGACAAGGTATAGACCTTGTCTTACCCTTTGTTCTTTTTATACCTGGTTCACCCCATATGTTTGATTTCATATGCTGATTGACTCCTTACCCCATCACATTCATCTTGATTACCAAAGTTTGACTGAAATTTTGGGTTTTTTGGACAATTTTGTGAGTTGTGGAAGCCTGGCGCTCCCCTACCTTGTTATCAGGGAGCCAACACTCCCCGAAGGCCTTAGACAGAGCATTATAACGCTCTGGTTCCTCTTACACAAAAGCGCCAACCTCTCTTTGCAAAAAATCCTTTCCAGAATTGTCTTTTCTGAAGACTAGTCTCTGTTTTTTCACTTGTTGAGCTTCTTTGTGATTCAATGGTTCTTCCTATTGACCTTTGACATCCTTCCTTCTGAGAAATAAGAACTTTGTTGTTCAGATTTTGTGGCCTTCTTCCTTATTTTGAGTTTTTTTGTTGTTGAGAACTTGTTATCAATCCGCTGCTTTCTTCTCTCTTATCCGACTGAGCAGGAACTTTGGTGAAGGACATCAGAAATCTGTGAATCATCTCATTTGGTTTTTTGAGGTCATTGTTCTTAAACATCTCTCTTTTGTTTTTGTTTTTGTTTTTTTCTTGTTTAAATCATAGCAAAAGGGTGTGTTGTTTGTGCGAAATCTTCTTACGCTTGTCCGAATCTCCTTGATCTGGAAGGGTAGTTAGCAGGAGAAGTTTTTTGCATTGAATTAATCATCATTCGCATACAAACGACAAAGATACATATTAGTGATTGCTTTGCATATTAGAAGGCATTTCTGAAATGTTTTAGCGTTGCATTACATTCAATTGAGAACAAATTGATTGAGGACATTCCATATTAGTGTTTGATAGTGAAAACAACTCTTTTTCTTTCCCTTAAATAGGCGTTCATTGAAAAGAAACGATTGCTTATCATCTTTTATGCATCTTTTTGGGAATTGAGTCATCATTCCATCAGTTTCACTTTCATACACCTTTTGAGTAAAGAACAGTTGTAAAACGAACACTAATTAAAAATTATCTAGAACATTTTTTTGTTTTTAGGATCTTCCACCAACAGTAGACTAGGGTTAGCACTTTGGATTAGGCTGTAAGTACAACTCTCCAAAGTTTTCAAAACAAACATTAGCATCCTGAGCTAGGGAGAGTCAAATCCAATTATCGTATTGGTTTTTTGGGATCCCCCTCTCACACAGGGGTTACACACGAGGTCACATTCGGGCGAATTACGAAGATTATCCCTCTGTGGTTCAACTGTTTGTAGTGGTTGGATCGTATACTGGGGGTCACTTGAAGGTATACCCATGATTATGTGTGGGAGCCTCTCAGGTTGATTTCAGACTTGTTATCCTGCCCATACATTTCGGATCGGACTGTCGAATGTACCCACCCAGGGACTCACTGCGAATTGGTGTCTTTAGTTGACATAATATTTAGGTACTTACACAAGGTGACGATGAAGGGAAGTCTCACTGTACCTGGAATACACATTGGTCAAACTCACTCGGGCTCCTTGGAGGGTAAATCCACAATTACTGCGTGGAAGCTTGCACCAAGGTGAAAGTCCATTAAGAAGGTCACCATTGTAACTATTCCACCATATCCTAGCCCCTTCTCGACTTGATCACACGACGTTGGATTTCATCACCAACTAGTACGATCATCGAGAGAAGTTTTGTTTGCTTGGTTGATTCCTAGATTTGATTAGCGTATGTTGGTTCTTTTTGATTAGTTGGCCCTAGTTTTTTAGTGTGTTCTGTTATTCTCCACAATTGAGCCTATAGACGACAAAGGTCTTCACCAATCACGTAGGATGCAAGGGATGCCTCCAGAAGGCTATCAACCCTTACCTCCTAACCCTCCAGAAGACAACTACCGTAGAGAGGTAGAAAATCAATCCGACGCTGGAAGTGTTATTGCTCCTCAGTTAGATAACTCAGAAGGTGCTTTGGTCACGGTTGAAAATCCCACTACATTTGTGTGAGTAACTCCTCTCGAACCACTTTTGGTTCATTTAGACTCCCTTGGGAACGTCATAGACGAAGAGGTCCCACGATTACCAGAGAGGATTTTTACCAAAACATATATGGGATCCACAAAACCAGTCTTTGGTGATGAGTATAGGACTCTTGTTCTTCCTAGCACCGCAGTAGATACCAATCCCACAACTGCTCGTTCTGTATGGAGGACTTCATCGGGGCACGATCTCTATGAACATTTCGAATCCTTTCAACAACCCTTTCATCCTCATGATCCTCCTAGTGAAACATGACCATCCAGTCAAACCATGAATCACCCAGTCGATCAGGTTATTAACCCTACTGTTACACCAACACAAGTCCATCCTAATGCTGGACTCATCACCTCTAATCATCTCCAAGACACTTCAAACTCAACCCCCGTTTCTACAAGCTTTTACTCTACAACTCCACATGTTCCACACGATCCTTTTGGGACATCTCTTCAACCGAGAATGAAGACCCCTGCCAACCCAACACAATCGGTTGGAGGGAAACCACCATCTAACAAACCTTCCCCTCCTGGAGGAATACCTTTCCATGGTGTTCCTACCCCTCCCGGGGTATAGCCCCCTTTTCATGCTCCTCCTAGAGGGCAACCTCCGTTTGCTAGTCATACCCCGATCGTAAATCCACCGCTGGCAGGGGGCAACCTTTGTTTGCTGGAAACCCTTCACAATCCTGGGGAGTATCTTCAGGAGGCATTTTTATTCAACCCCACGTTGGGGGGCACTCATCTCATAATCCACTAGGAGGAGTCTCAAATCCTGTTCCTTCCGGAACATCTTACAGACAACCTTATCGGGGTGGCATCCCAAACACCACCTGGAGTTCTCCAGGACCACAATCTTATCCTCCTCATGGGTCTAATGTCTATCTACCTCCAGGATCTACTCCTTACCATACTCAAGGGAAAAATGTTTATCTTCATGGGCAAGCAAATCACCTGGCCTATAATGCTCAGAACCCACCGGGTTATGCAAATGTTTCTCATCCATCATCGAATCCTGTTTATCCTGGCCAGCAACAAACATATGTAGGCGGACCTACTGGTTACAACTATCCACCTAACCCAGTTTATGGTCCTATTGGTGTTCCTATGCCGCACCAGTATCATCCACAAATTAACCGACAACTACCTTTCCTTGCGACTCTGGATCTCCCAGACTTGTCTTGGTTAACTAATGATCCTATTTTTCATTCACCGGTTTGGCCAGTCATTCCAGCAAAACTTCCTTCTGATATTCCGAAATTTGACGAAAAATTTGGCGAAGATCCAAACAACCATGTGATGAATTTCCATTTGTGGTGTTCATCAAACTCCCTCATGGATGATTCTGTACGTTTGTGTCTTTTCCAGCGAACACCTACAGGCTCGGCAGCAAAGTGGTATATTGAACTACCACGTGCTTCTTTTAATGATTTCAATTCCCTTGCCATGTCTTTCCTCACGCACTTTCAGCTACCTATTCGCTACGAGATGGGTACTGAACTCTTGACCTCCCTTCATCAAACTAACTCTGTGCATATCTCTGACCATATTCATGAGTGGAGGCGACGACGAAGGATGATCAAGGAAATCATTCCTGACATATTATTGGCGGAATGGTTTACTAAATCACTTTTACCCCTGATCGCTCGCGATGTCGCTATGGGTGGCGCGGTCACAGAGGAACAAGCCATTTCTTGGGCTCAGTATTTAGATTTGGTTTATTCCCAATATGGTACTTTGTATGATTTTCTTCCGAATGTTGCTCGAGCTAATACCGATCCATCTAAGTCGTCATCCTCATCTCATGCGGATGGTGTTATCGGTTCCGTCAAAACTCAATCTTTTTCAAAATCGACCACACTCTCCTCTACCTCCCCCCAAACTCACATCTCTAAGGTGAATGCAGTTCAATCTGCCCCTTCACAACAATCCAGAGATAAGAAGAAGACAAAGAATAAATCAAAAAATAACAATGAACA
Organism: Picea glauca; assembly: GCA_000966675.3. Lineage (NCBI taxonomy): Eukaryota > Viridiplantae > Streptophyta > Pinopsida > Pinales > Pinaceae > Picea > Picea glauca. The sequence continues at coordinate 265,999 of JZKD02S2172750.1, forward strand.
ACCAAAAAATCAAACACCTGCTACCGAAAAGCAAACACAACGGAAACTGAAATTCCCATGTATCATTTTTGGTGACGATCACTACACTCGAGACTATCCACTTCTCAATGAAGTGGACAAGATTTTCCAAGGAAAGTCACAACCCGTTGTGCTTACTCAACCTTTTCCACAACAACAATCCATGGTTGCTGAAACCCCCTCTCCTGGGGGCAGTTCTAGCCATCCTAATGATGAGGCCTTGTCGAGTGCACATATTTATATGTTTAATGGGATTAATTTGACCACTCACTCTAAGACATACGACATGCTAGGTAACCCTGACAAAGGAAAAGACATTAACAGTACCAATACTTTACCGGATCCATCATCGTCCTTCGTTAGTATTCCATCGGTTAATCCTCCATCTGGACCACTTCAGATTGAGAAACCCACGTTTGATTCTATCTTACGCCCTCCTAAGAGAACTATCCGTAAAGCTACCTTTAATCCTAGTTCACATGTCACCCAGAACTACAACATTGTTGAAGATTTGGCTCAAGCACCGTGTGCTATGTCTGCGTTAGAAGTTCTACAACACTGCCCCAGTCAACATAGAACGCTCTTGGCTGCTATTGGCGCTATTGATCTTGAGTCATCCAACCATATCATGTTTAACCTGGAAAATTATGTGTCTCGACTCTCTCACCAACTTGCTTTTCAAGTTGATGTTGTTGTTCATAATCAACAAATCCACCGAACTATTCTGGATGAGGGAGCCTCAACTTTTGTCATGTCTTTAGCATGTTGGAAAGGTTTAAAATCACCAGTACTCAACAAATCCCCAACGATGTTACGTGCCTTCGATGGGCGAGGTTTTCATCCCCATGGGATTTTACAGTCCCTGCCCATCCAATTGGTGGAAAAACTGTTACTGTTGATGTCGAGGTGGTCGATGCTCCCCTCGATTACAACTTGTTACTTGGAAGAAGTTGGTTTTATGCTATGACTGTCGTTGCCTCGTCAGTTTTTTGATGTGTCCAATTTCCTCATCAGGGCAAAATTGTCACTGTTGATCAATTGGATTTCTGCACGACCGATGCTCCCACTCCCGCTACCAACAATATTCCTTTCTTGGGAGACCACAAGATCACGTATGAAAGTGTTGGTGTTGGCTTACTGAAAGATTCTAGCCTCATGGGTACCTTCCCTACACCACTTCCACCGACTACACATCATATTGCCACCGTTGATATGATTTCGACCATGGTTTATCAATCTTTGGAATCATATGACCCTTGGATTGTACCTCGTCCATTGGAATTCGATGCACTTGGTGACACCGTGCCACTTGGTCCAGCCGAACCATCATACGTTTCTATCCAATATACTTCTCCCTCGTCGGATGACCAACATCTATTGGCACTCGACAGTTCCTTGATGTAATCCCGGTTGAGTTCCTTGTCATCTACAATCGACTGCATTTTCCCAATTTTTCCTTTTGATAAATCTATTCCGGAAATGCTTCGCATTGACAAGTTACCTCGGGATAATAACCGTCACCGATCCTCTTTTCTTCCCCCTCATGAAGACATTGGAGACGATATACACTCTATCTCCCCTCCTGATGTTGATTTTCCATCATCTCCCATGATTTCAACTTCTGATGATTTGGATCTAGTAGTTGACATGGTGATTTCTTCGGTAGGGTTATTGGAGCCTGATCTCCTTACTCCTATCGCAGCCCTCGACATGTGTTCCTTCCAGAGTGATTATCTTCCATCCAGCGAAGACCTCCTAGAAGCCATGACCGAGTTTTGTCCCTTGACATGGTATCCTTCCAGAGCATTATTCTCTTGGAAGCCATGATCAAGCAGAGTCTACGAGCATAGTTTCTCTTCTCTATAGAAAGCTCGTTAAAAAATGAAATAGAGGCCCTGAGCATAGTTCTTTTCCTGCATCAAGCTCGTTAAAAAATGAAATAGTCACCTCTCTTGAACCTTCTTTTCATCCACCCTTTTTCTTTTTTCTCATCTACTAGAGAAATTGGTGACAACCTCAAAGTCGGTGAATGAATTGAAGCTTGGAGGGCATGTCTCCAGCCTTTGATGATCATTCTAGAGTTAAGCCACTAGCTTTTCAAGCTGGGGTCATACTAAGCTTAGTCTTTGTTCTTTCTCGTGCTCGTAAATACATGAGAATGCATCTGGGTAAAATTTTATCTCTTTTTCGGACCTGTATGGATACACGGAAAATGAATCCCCTGGAGTCTCCTTTAATCTCTTTTCAGACTCTCTAAACATGAAAAGATTGTCGAGTGATCTTGCTTCCTTTCCCACTCATTAAATGTTTGAAAGGGTGTCTTTCGAGTGATAATTTATCTCTTTTTCGGCCTCACAAGACTAACATTACGAAAAATGACAACATTGTAGTCATCTTTAAGTTATTTTCAGTCTCTCTAAACATGAAAAGATTGCCAAGCGACCTTGTTCTCTTCATGCTCGTTAAAGTATTTAAAGAAAACGTCTGTTGAGCGATAGTTTATCTCTTTTTCAGTTTCATAAGACTACTTTACGAAAAAGGAACTGAGAGAGTTCTCTTTTAAGTGTTTTTCCAGACTCTATAATCATGAAAAACCTTCGAGTTTTCTATCTTTGGACTCGTTAAACAAACATCGACAGGCCCATACGGGACCGAACCCTTACTTCTTCCATTTCATTAAACAAAGGAAGAGGAACTTACTGAAGGTGAGTTATATCGAGCATGTGTTACCCTCCTCGAGCTCGTTAAATTAAAAAGAGGTACTCGTCTATCTGGATGGGGGAAAAATTGAAAGAAGCAAGCCAAGCAGTTTTTGAGAACATTACCAGTAACTCTTAGAGTCGCCCTTGAACATGGAACTTTGTCTTTGCACATATATTAATCTGTTGAACCTCTGCACTGAACCAATCCTCTGAGTTTTTCTTACTCCTTTGGGTCACCCGACGAAAGTCACAGTATCCACTACATCATCGTGTTTTGGTCCATGTCATGTTTCTGCTGTTGTGCCTCAGTTTTCAAGGGAAGTATCTGCCTGCCTCGAGAGTCAACCATCACAAATATCTTGTCTCAATACCTGTGTCATCCCATGTTCATTTGCTCTACCAATTACATCTCTATGTCCATTTCGTGTTGTTGATGGGGGATACAGTAAGGCCCTCCTTCGATGAGTCTATTCCTGTCGACTTCAACACATTATCCAGGAACTAGACTTAGAAACCAATTAGTACTTTGGGACCTGCACGCCTCAATGGCAGGCCTCCTCACATTCGACAGTGGGTTTACATCATTGACCTCTGATCGAATGATTCCACGGATGTTCCACTTCAGCTCATCCATTCACATTCACTAGAATGTACTAGGGTACCTTGGGAATCATTCACACCAATGGTGATTTCCCTTGCACTTGTTAACAGTTTACATCATTGACTGGTAATCAAGTGGTTTCTGCCATGTTTGGCATCAAGACATCTATTCACATGGTTAGATTTGTAGTACATCGGGATCAGTAAGAGGACCCTGGGTTGAGTGATCACTCTGATATGTACTTTGCCCAGGTTGCAATGGAGTTTCTCTTGAACAATGACACATATACTGTCACATAGATCCACTTTGTATTGGTCGTGGCTATGTCTTGTCATCTCATAGATCCACTGTGTATTCTTCGTGGCTACGATCAGTTCAGGTCATGGGAGTATAGATCCACAGTGTATCTTCAGTGGCTATACCGTTTTTTCAATATAATTATGGATCTGCAGTGTATTTTATGGAAGCCATATCTTGTAAGTCTCTATCACTCAAGCATAGGTAAGCCTGTCTTGGGTTTGAAGCATCTATTAACATTTGTTTGATGGTTGTGCTTCTGTCAAGTTCTCTGAGCCCGCACCCTTGCTTGAAAGTCTACAAAGTATTTCAGTTATCAGTTCTCGTCTTCTAACTTCACACTTTGGGGGGGCAATCTGTTACACCTCAAAATTACTCACTTCGCAAGTGTTGCAAGTGTTGTCATTAGTGTCGCAAGTGTCGCATATTGACCGCAAGTGTATAAGTGTTGTTGACATCATACTACCTTCTTGCCTATGTCATGCCTCCAACAACATGACAGGGACACTTAGGACACCTCAAATATTAGTTGTGAAGAGGAGGAATCAGTCTACTAGAAATACAAGTCTCTTGCTATTGGAAGAACCACTAAAAATTGAGTTTCAGAGAGGAGCGCTCCCCTATACACTATCAGGGGGTGCTATAACACTTTGTCCACCCTTTTGGGGGAGCGTTATAATACCAACGCTTTCTTTCCTTTTCTTGGGGAGCACTATAACGCTTTGATGCCCCTTTTGGAGGAGAGCTACCTATTCTAGGCAAAAATTGGCTTGTTGAGAAGAATGAGGGAAAGATCCCCTCAATATCTGAAGGCAATTGGATTCGAATCCTTGGTCAAGCCATGATCTTAGGGTAGATCCATAGCCAAAGGAGGAAAATCCTCAACTTACCCCAAATATATCTCAAGTGGTTGGGCCTCTCCAAGCCTATTTAAATAGGCCTTCTCATGGTGAAAGGGAGGGAAAAAGTATTGTGAAGCATCTAACCTATGATCTCATGAAGAAGGTGTCTTTCGGAGCATCAACATTCGGTGTGTGGACTATTTGAGCAAGGGTTCAGATGAGGAAGGCTTGACGAAGCTTCTATACTCACATCTATGGCTGTAAGCATTCTTCATTGTTGTTCTCTTTAATATAATATGCTTGGCCTGTTTCTTTCAAATCTGTGTTTGATCTCACATGGATTTGTCTCTAATAGATAGGTCTATTTCGAGCTAATCTCAGTAGAGTAAGAAGTTGTTTGTACTTTTGTTTGTCTATAGGGCTTATCGAGGAATTCAATATTGGAGCTCAACTCGGACCGTGCAGGGACAAACAATGGTAAAAGGTATTTCTTTTCTCTTTCCTCTTCACACATTAGTTTATCTAGACCTAAAAGGAAGTTAGTGTCCATGATAAGAATCTTTTGTCTTAAGAGTTAAGAGTCTAGCTCTCAAGAGAAGATCTACCTGTCCACAGGGAGATTTTCCTTCAACAATAGGTAAGATGCATAAGTGGTCTAGTTGTCCCCTCTAATCAAAGAGATTTATGGCATGATTTATTTTAACAATGCTTTCTTTAATAATTACATGGCTAGTGATATATTTTATGAAGACAAAGCTAGTAAAGAACTAGACATAGAGTATGATACTCATGTGACTCCTTTTAGTTATTGGCCCAAAGAGACATTGATAGGATAATTATTTATTATAATACCCACAACTACTCCCACTTGTCAACTTGAAATTGTATTGCCTAAGGAGGATGATCTTGAGAATTGGAAACTTGAAAATGATTCACTTACCAACAAGTATTCCGTAGAAATCCCTATCCTATTCTCAATCCTACCTTTTCCCATAGCAAGATTTAAGCTCTCAATGTTCCCCATCTCAATTATATCATTGATTTTATCTCTTGTCCTATTTATGATGATACCTTAATTAGGAGCTAGAGTTGTTCAATTAAGAATAAGGTAGTTCAAGGGTTATAGAAAAGAGGTTAGAACCTATCTATGATGACTCTCCCAAGGTAGAGTTAAGTGATCATATTGAGACTATTTATTATGTTTCAAGAGAGGGGGTGGACCTTGATGTTGTTGATTGTTGGGTTTTAAGATTTTTTGGTATATAAGAGGTTATGTTACCTTTCATATTTATTTACATTGGAGACTCAAAACTCATTTGATGTTGTTAGAGATGATTGAGATGTTATGTCGGTGCATGTAGTCATTTATCAAACATAATATAAGGTGAGTTTGAAAAACATTAGACTTTGATTGAATTTTATTTTAGGGGAGAGGATGCTAGGTTGTTTTGTGGATTCCTACTGATGTCTTTGTAGAAAAGGTTATCCAATTGGTTCACCCATAATATTATTGAGTGATGGATAAAATTTTAAGAGACGGTTTCCTATTTTGTAAGGGAATGTACCATGTTTTCATATAAGGAACAATTGAATTGCTTGTAGGAAAGTCCACATATTGGTAAGTTAATTTAATTAATATAATTAAAAAAATGTGTGCTTAATCATTCTTTGATGGCATTCCTTTTGATTTCGATAATCTTCAAAAGTTGAATTATCTTGGCATTAGTTCCAATATATTTTCTGGAACATTTACCCTAGTGGAGGAATTTTCCAATTTCTCTATACTTGGATGCCATAACAAATTTATTCTCTAGTTGTTTCCCAAAATTCTCAATGATTTTTCCAATAGGCTCTATGGACCAATACGACTATATATTTTTCATTCCAAGATTCTATCTTATCTCTCTTTTCCACTGAATTAGTTTATAGTTAGCACAAATGAAACTTTCACCCAACTGGCTCAATGTTTACTGCAGAATGAAATCCTTATGCATTGAGTTGAATATTGGTCAAATAACACTCTTATAATGCTAAGAAGTGATGAAAGTTTTTTTGGAGATACACTCTTAATAAATAGGAATTTGTGTGCCATGTTAAAGATGTTGGTTGATGCTATTAAATAAATCATTCAAGATGAAATCCCTGCTATTGATATAGAAAAGACAATCATTTATTCTCTACAAGGTCATGTGCATTTGGTTATGCAAATTGATCTATAAACTATAATGGATATTCCATTGGAACAGTTCATCACAATAGATCTTAAAATATTATGAAATATTTTAATATGTAGTTTAATACATTAGATATTAGATTTATTATTACTACTGTAGTTCTCATAATTATGGAAATAATTGAAACTAAATTGAAATGTAATGTACCCGACCACCCAATGCATGTTGGGATGGCAAGGCACTGGGAATTTTTTCCTTAATTTCCCACAAATTAACACCACTTTGATACCAACATGTAATTGAAATAGAACCACCTTCTAACTATAATACCACTTTGTAAAGGACCAAGACTCCATGCAAAGCCACATTACCACAATTCCAGCTTGGTTTATACTATACATTTCAAAATTCTTTCAACCTAGCTCATTTTCCCATAATATAACAACTATGATACCATTAATTATATAATTACATATTTCCATCCTTACCATAGACTGACATTTACACATATTCTACTATGATACTAAAATTATGCACCCTAGTCACCTTTCCATGTATAATCCATCAACAAGGTACCCTTGGTACCATAATCATTCCCTATTATGAATGCATATGAATACTACCATGAATTGCAACATATAAACTATAACATAACATGAACAATAATATAAACATGGGTACACATGCTCAGACACATAAAACATAACATCATATGAAATAAAGTATTTACACAACAATTAAAGAATGTAAACCAAAAAACCATAACAGTTATATTTTGTGGTAAAATTTCCATCAATTGTCTACAAACCTTACAAATTCTACACAACCATAAAATCCACTGCACTAATTCTCTCAACAATAGGTCACCACCATGTTGGGGCTATGACTCCACTAGGGAAAAGGCTACCTAATCCAACTAGGTATAACGGTCAATAAAGTTAGCAAACTAGGCCAATGTACCAAAGTCCTATATAAATTCCAACCAACAAACTCTCATTCTCTTCATCTTGCACAACCCAAGAAAGTGGACCCCTTTCTCTACTCTGCAGTCCCTGAGGATATTCCACTTCTCTTATAGGGATCTAGCATAGGATGGCCATGAAGTTTCAGAGTTGTGTCTCTAGGAACTCTAGCTACAATAGTGTAATCTCCAGACACACTCCAGACCTCACACATTGGGAAACCTACCCACACAATTCTCAATCCATATCTCTATCCTACCCCAAGGATACCCAATGATAATTGTCCCTAGTAATCAAACATGACTCACCTAGAATCCTAAAGGTTCTCAAGGTTTGAGTGGATCTCTAGACTCACACCCAAATTGAGTTCACTAGGATGAACAAGCAATGATCA
>JZKD02S2172750.1:274038-289725 GCA_000966675.3 Picea glauca
GTAGTAGGTCCATTGGACATTTACAAGGCCACTAGCTTAGTTCTTGAGAATATCGATATTCCTTTCCAATATGTGCATGGACAGGACTTGGAAGTCACCCTCGTGCTCCACCTATATCACAGTCCAATTCCACTTGGTTAAGATTAGGCACATACTTCTTTAAAAAAGACACATGAAACACATTATGAATTTGCATGGATGTAGGCAATGCAAGCATGTATGCGATAGGTCCAATCCTCTCTAGAATCTCAAATGGTCCACAATATCTTGCTGCCAATTTTGAGAAGCTCTGCAAGTGCACTCTTTTTATCCTTTACTTTTAGGAACACATGGTCTCACATTTTGAATTCCCTATGTGATATTCCTTTGTCTACATGGTTTTACTACATGTCATGTGAAACCTCTAAATTCTATTTGATATGAATTATTTGTTCTTCCATTTCCTTGAGAATCTTCGGTCCAATAATGGCTCAATTTTTGGGTTATCCCAACTCATTGACGTGTTTCATTTCTTCCATACAAGGCTTCAAATAGGATCATCTTTAATGATGTCTAATACCCATTGTTATATAAAAAATCAACCAAGTGTAGATAGTCTTCCCACCTGGAAAGCTTATCCATTACATACATCCTCAACATATCCTCAATGATATGGTTGAACCTCTCAATTTTCCCATCTAACTCTAGATGATATGTTGTGCTAAAATTCAAATTTGTCCCAAATCCTTTAAACAACTCTTTCCAGAAATTGGAAATGAACTTGGGATCTCTATGAGATACTATTTCTTTAGAAACACCATGTAGCCTAGAAATTTCCTTCATATAGATGTCATAAATATTGGCTACCTTATGAGTTAGCTTCACTGGAATAAAATGCAATCAAATTTTACACAACTACCACGATGGAATCATGTTTCCTTACTGTCCTAGGAAACTTGGTAATAAAATCAATGGTAACCACCTCCCATTTCCATTTAGGAATGCACAATGGTTGTAGCTATCTAGCTCGATGTTTGTTCTTAACGTTTACCTCCTAACATTCTAGGCATTTGGCTATATATTTAGCCACATCCTTCTTCATTCCAAGCTAAAAATATTGGCCTCTCATAGTTCTAGTGGTGTAACATAACCCAGTCCTAGGTAACTTTGAAAACAAGCTTTCCTAGGAAATTTCAAAGTTTCTAATACCATTCTTATGAAGAAAGAACATGATAACCTACATGTAATTAACAATAAACATGAATTATTGTAAAAGAAAACATAGCATGCCATACAAAACAAATAACAACAACAAGCATGTCATAAAATTATCACATAGATAAATTAAATACAAAACAAAAATAAATATCAACGGAGAGAAACTACGAGAGAGAACTTATGTTTCAACTATTCAATCCACCAACTAGCTGCAAATGTCGAATGTTCCACCCAAGATTAGAAAATTTTGCTATAGCTCTCAAAAATAGGTCACCCCCAAGCCAGGGTTATGAATACACAAGGATGGGTCCTAGGTTGACTCTCAGTTTCCAAACTAGTCTACTATCAAGATCTCATAGTTTCTTAACCACACAACAATCCCAATTTACTAGCTCTCTCTCTCCCCTTCAACCTGCACAACCCAAGGACAATGAGCCCCATTCACTACCACACAATCCATCAAGTTTTCCACCTCTTTCTAGGGATCCAATGTTACTAAATAGGAAATATCAATGATGGAACTTTGAGGATTCATAGCCATGGATAATTTTTCTCAACATGCCAATGCATTTGATGCACACATGCACCAATTATCTACTGGAAACCACCAGTAGTTCCTACAACCAACCAACCATGGCTCACAAATCTAGTAAAATGTTTCTTCATGCCCAACACCAGACCCAGAGTGAGAAAGAAAGAAATAGCGATGAACAAAAATCGGGTAACCCAAAATGAATCCACAACAATGATGCAAATAATGAATGACCAACCACAAACAATCCATAGGAACGGTTTATATAATTGATTCTTGAGAATAGCATGGCATCCCCAAGAGACTCACGCAACCCTTCCCCTTCTCACTAGCATCAAGAGTAAAATAAAATTATAAAAACATATAAAGACTCATACCCTTAGCTCCCTCTCTCATGGAATCACAGTCCCATATAACTCTTGTCTTTTTCCTTCTTGCAACTAACAATGTATTTTTATTATTAAAATGTTCAAAGTATTACATTTCCTAGGCTCTCCGGCCTTTTCAATGGTTCAAGCACTCCAACCTTTTCATCAATAATAAAATACATTATTAATCCCAAGACTCAAAACCAAGGTATTACATTCCCCTCCCCCTTATTTTGACACTGTCCTCAGTGCATATACAAAAGAGATAATAAAAAATTCACAAGTATTAAAAAATTCTTGGATACTCTTCCTACATGGCATCCTCATGCTCCCAAGTAACATCTTTAGGACTATAACAGGTCCACTGAACCTTTACTAGTTCTATGACTTGATTCCAGAGCACCTTGAACTTTCTATCCAATATGCACATCGGTTGGACTTGAAAGTATCCTTCTAGATCCACTTGAATCAAATTAAAATCAATAACATGGTTAGGATCATACACATACTTCTTCAACAAAGATAAACAAAATACATTATGCATATTCATGGAAGYAGGAAATGCAATCATGTATGCAATTGGCCATATTCTGTCCAATATCTCAAATGGATGACATAATCTAGCTTCTAGCTTGGTACAACTACCCAACTTCAATGAGCTCTTCTTGGGATTCACTTTCATAAGTACATGCTCTCCCACTTTAAATTCTCTACCTGTCTTATTCTTATCTGCATAACTCTTCTGCCTATCTTGTGCTACTTTCAAATTCTTCTTAATTTTGACCATCTGGTCTTCCATGTCCTTCAGCAATTCTGTCCCAAGTACCACTTAATTTGTTGGGTTGTCCCATATCACTGGAGTATTACATTTTATACCATACAAATATTCAAATGGGATCATATTCAATGAATCTTGATACCCATTATTGTAGGAAAAATCAACCAAATGAAACTAATCTTCCCACTTATATGGTTTATCCATCACATACATTCTTAAAATGTATTCAGTTACTTGGTTGATTCTCTTTGTCTTCCCATTTGATTGTGGATGATATGTTGTGCTAAAGTTTATATTTGTACCAAATCCTTTAAATAATCCTCTCCAAAAGTTTGAAGTAAAACTTGTGTCTATGTCTGAAACAATTGCCTTAGGTATTCCATGCAACCTTGCAATTTCCTTCATAAAAATTTCTTCTATAGTAGTTGTTGTATGAGTCATCTTCAATAGAAAAAAATGATCATCCTTGGTCAATTTATCCACCACTACCATTATGGAATCATGTTTCCTTGTTATCCTGGAAAACTTAGTAATGAAATCAATGATTATTGCTTGCCATTTCTTCTCTGGAATTGGTAATGGTTGTAGCAAACCCACTGGGTATCTATGCTCAACTTTCACTCTCTTACACTCCATACATCTGAAATTATAATAAAAAACATCCTTCTTCATTCCTAGACAAAATTATTGGCTTCTTAATTCTACAATTGTTTTCTGATAACCAGGATGTCTAGCATTTGGAACATTACGCATTTCTTTTATCACCAAATCCTTGAGCTCTCCTGAATCAGGAACATAAGTTATATTCTTATGCATAAGTATCCCACCTTCCCCCATCTTATACTCATTAAATTTATGTTTAACTTCTTCTTATTGTAAGTTTTCTTTTACCTATAGGTAATGCTAATATGTAACAACAATATCCAAAATCCTGCTCTTTAAATCTTCCTGATGCATACTAAAGGCTATATCATGCATGGGAGGTACTCTTCTGTTGAGTGCATCAACACCTTTATTTTCTTTTCCCATGATATTCTAGTTGTCAAAGTCATACTCACTTAAAAATTCCAGCCATCTTGTCTACCTAGAATTTAAAGTTGGTTGTTCAAACAAATATTTCATACCATTGTGGTCTATCCTTAATTCAAATTCTTCCCCATTAAATAATGCCTCTAGATATTCAATGCATGAACTATGGTAGGAAGCTCCAAATGATCTGTGGCATAATTCCTCTCATGTTCTTTAAGATTTCTAGATTCATAACCAATGACATGTCCATTGTGAGTGAGGAATCCACCAATTCCTTCTTTGCATACATTTGTACATACCACAAAATTCTCAATTGGGTCATAAATATTCAATATAGGTTCACTAGTAAGTAACTATTTCAACAAATTAAAATTTTCTTCACATTTTGTTGTCCATTCAAACTTGATTCCCTTCTTTTGTAAAGAAGTAATGGGATGAGAAATCTTAGAGGATCCTGCTATAAGTCTCATGTAGTATCTATCTAATCCCATAAAAGATATGACTTCATAAACATTCCTCGGTGTAGGCCATCCTTTAATAGATTCAATCATATATGGATCTACTGTTATACCTTCCTCTGTGTTGGACATGCAACTTTGGAAATAGTTTTGCAATTTTGATACATTTTTGGGGAAAATCCTAAGTATAGAAAAAGTGTGCGGAAGAAGGAGGAAAGCTAGAGAGCACGCAGCTAAGGAACATCCATGAGGACAATGCACAAAAGGAGGAAAGTGCATAGAAGGAAGACAACACACAAAAAGGAGAATAAAGAAAACAAAAGAATAAAACCAACAGAGGATAAAGCAAGAGAAGAAAGTGAGAGAATAAAGAATGATAGAAGGATGACAACCCAACATTCCAGAAATAAAAGAACAATAGAAAGAAACATGCAAAGGGAAAAGAAACACGAACAATTGGTTAGCTAAGGGAAGTATGCATTGTAATGGGGTATTTTTGGGATGAACAGATTAGGGTTTTTTTATCTAGATTTCTATATAAATATGTAATGGGTTGGGAAAATGGGGTTCCTCATCTCGAGTTGTGGTTGACTGTTAGGGATTCCTCCATATAATTGGGTTCTGAAGTTATTGAATGTAACAAATTGTTGATGAGAAGAATCAATGAATGAATGCTAAGAAGATGATATCAAATCTTGTGTTGTCTATATTTTATATGTTTATTGGTGAATTTTGTCTAAATGCATCATAGAACATATTTGTCTTATGGTTAAACATGGTTCAATGTTCCTAACCGTTAAAACAATGAAGTAATTACATGAGTATGGAATAGAATGATAGTATGAATCTGGACAAAATCACACACACATAAATTATGAAGAAGAATGGACAAGATGGCCACCTCCCATTCCCTCAATACTGCAAAAACCTGATTCTTACAGTCCCAAGAGATACCTCAGGTGAGAATTCATATGTGCAAGTAGGTGATGCCGAAAGGGATAATGTTTGGTGGGTTTTTTTAGTTAAAGTTAACTTGAACCTAGGGTCTTACAACTTGCATGAAATGACACTAAATGGTTCCATTGTCAGGACAAAAAATTTGTGATTAAGGGAATGTTTTGGAGGCCAAATAAGAAGGAGATGTTAGATTGGTTGGAAATAAAGGAACAAGAGTTTTCTTGACAAGAGAAAATAAATACTTGGATGAGTTACAAGCAGTGGATGCAAAGGTATGTTGATGCAGGAGCATCCTTCCACATCAACAACTGTTCCAGCAAGCCAACACATAGGTGCACATTGGAGAAAGGGAGAGGCACCGACCCCCCCATTTTTAAATTTTAAATATGATCCTATACGGATTTGTGTTGTAAGGATGAGTAAATCCAAGCCATACCTTTGTACATGTAGTGGATAGGGTTGCCTTAAATGGTTGACTGTAAGTAGGTCTAGATCAGAGTCAGGTCTAGATATTCATTCATTGTAAGAAGCCATAGGGGTATGGTGTCTTAACTGAGACAGTGATGACACTAAGGCGGTAGAGAGGAGAAGCTCGTAGAGCCCCTCTTTTGTAAGGATATATTTTGTATCAGATTTCATTATGAGAGTTAGGGAGAGGATTCTGGAAGGATTATGAGAGACGAGAGTTAGGAGGAGGATTCTAAGAGAAGAGCTTGAGAAGCTCATAATCTCAGAAATAGGAGGTAGAATAGTTATTTGAGAGAGCTTGAGAGAGTTGAGACTCTACTAGAGTCCAGTCTACACATATTGTAATCATATTTTCATATTAATGAAAAATACAACATTTTTTCTTGCACATGGTTGTTTATGTATTTGTGTGTTTATGTATGCTATAGATGTATGTGATAAGTTTCATTTGCAGTAGGAAGCTATATTTCTCTATCTTTGTTTAAGTTGAAGTATCATTCTATATTCTTTAGGCTTGCAAAGAGTGCACGACAAAACATTGGAGGTTTTGTAGCCAGCACAAGGAGTGTGCATATGAACTCTATGGAGTCAGAAACGAATGTGCCAGGAGGGTGCACCAGAGTGATAACAACTCAAGGAGAAACCTCTAGGTTGTTGAATACGTTAGAGGAGAAATTGTGCAGAGGAATCATAGAGAGACAGAGTCACTGAGAACTATGTATAGCTTTTCCAAGTGGGCATCAAGCAAGTGGAAGTGTGCATAAGGAGAAATCTCTGTCGATTTTGAAGAGAGGAGTATCAGAGGAAGATACTCACAGAGTTACTGAACACTCTTTAGAAAATGCTCAACAAGGTGTGCTTTGAGCGAGAGGTTGCCAGGAGGGCATGAAGTTTTCCTTTGAAAGGAAGTGGAAGGGCTGAGACCCTTTGGGAGTTCTGAGTCAGTTTGAAGATTAGAAGAGATAAATCAAGGAGTGCATAGGAGATAGACTTATTCCATGTCCTAAATCTCAGAAGAGATAGCGCTTTTAGAAGTGAAGATGAGACCTAAGATATTTAGGTTCGCAGGAGAAAGTTCAAGGGTCAAAGCCTTTGAACACTTAAATTTTCCAAGTCAGAGCAAATCAAAATCTCAAGAGGAGGAGCGACAATAGTCGTCAGTTCTGCTATTAGAAACAATCAAGATGAGTGAATCAACATCCAAGAAGTGAAGGAGAGCGTAGAGGAGAAGAATAGATCCCAACTGTTGGATCTGAGTGAAAAGGATCGACAGTCGTCTGATTAAGGTAAAGTGCATGAGCCTTAATAATTTGTGTGCACATGAGAGCGGACTTACTAAAGTCCCAAAGTCCCGAAGTAGACAGGGACCATCCATTGTCTAGGGGGATAGATGGTGGAAGATCTGAGACTTCGGGTGGAAGCACTCTAGGAGGAATGAGTGCGCAGGAGTTGAAACTCCCGAAGTCTGAAGACCGAAGCGGACAGAGGCCGTTAGATCAAGGTGGAGACATGCATCAAGAGATCATGTATTTCGGGTGGAATAACTCTAGGAGGAACAAGTGTGCAAGAGTTTAAACTCCCTAACCTCGAAGAGCCAAAGAGAATCTGGACTGTAAGATCCAAAGAGACGCGTGGAGGAAATCTGTCGTCTCCGGGTGAAAGCACTCTGGGAAGAATGAGTGCATAGGAGTCTGAAAATCCTAAAGCTCGAAGAGCCGAAGTGAATGTGGACCATCAAATCCAGACAGACACACTTTGACAGATCATGATCTCCAGGTGAAAGCACTTTGGGAGAAGCGAAGGAAGAAAATTTGAAATCGTCGAAGCCCGAATAGCCGAAGTAGCTGGGAGCCATCAATATGCGGGAGGAAACATGTCGTTAGATTGTGTACTCTAGGAAAAATCAAGCGTGGAGAAGTTGAGAGTTGATATTTCCAAAGTCCAAAGTCCCTAAGCAGGCTAGGGCCATCGATTTGAGGAGGACACGTGGCAGGAGATCTACCATTGCGGAGAAAGTCACTCGGGAAAATGGTGGAGAGTGTTGAATGAGAATTCTCGAAGGTGAAGAGCAGGGGTTCATCAGAGTCATCTGTTTTCCAAGGACATGTGTCAGTAGATATTCCACTTCAAAAGATATTCATTGCAAAAAAAGTAAGGTTTGAGAGTTTAAAACTCCGAAACCCAAATTGTGAAGCAAATCATAATCGTTGATTTGAAAGGGACATGCATCGATAGATCGTAAGTATCTGAGAATATGTGATCCAGAAGAAGAGATAGATTGTAGTCATTGATAAAGAGGCATCACTCGAGATTGAATATCAACGGTAACGCTTAATTGTAGGGCCATAAAGTGCTCAGAATCTAAAATTCTTAGAGCGAGCCGCAATTGAAACCATGGTATCGTCAAAGGGATACGTGGTGCTTTGTAGTGAATTGCAAGGAGAAAAGTGGTGTGGTCTCAAACCACTTTTTTCCCCTCTGCAATCACATTCTTACATGAGGTCATATCCCAAGGTCACATGTAGGAAAAGGGCCTAGTAGAAGGAGTTATCATATGCAAATTGAAAGTGCCAAGAGTGCTCGAGAAAGGGCTCAGGGATTCTAGAGGACCTGCACCTTAGGAGAAAAGGGGGCATGTATAAGTTGATTTGGGTTCAAGCAGGGGCTTGAAGAGTCGATCCGACTTAGCAGATTGAAAGATCCTAGACTAGGAGGTCGCAGAACCCATAGGAAGGGAGGGGTGATGCATATGTGTATATAGAACTGCATGAAATTTTCTTTGGAAAATTTCCAATTATTCTTACTGAATGGCTAGAAAGATTAGTGGAGAATACTAGAAGGTATAGAAATGCAAGGTCGACGAATTGGAATACTGATTTGGTAAGACATTTGAATTCCAAAAGTAACCCAGATACTCACAGTTGACTCCTGAGTTGGTAAGATAGTTGAATTCCGCAGTTGATTTTTGGTTGGATAGCATACTCGAAGGATATATTACATAATTTGCAATAGATTGTACCCAATCATACAATGTTGCATAAATAAAAAATTTCAAGGGTATGTGCATAAGGTTCACGATATCATTGTGTACTTCGATAAAGATGTTTGTCTGACAAGTGTGTGGTGACAATGCAATCCAACTACTAAAGGGGTTCATGCACATAGGGGAACCGGGGGATGACAAGAGGATAGTTTGAGAACAATAGAAAATGAAGGAAGCGATGAAGAAGGAAGGAAGGGATTGAGGATGCAAGAAGAGGGTATACCAGAGGAAGAATATGAGTTTGGAGTATTGCATGGAGAAAGGAGGCACAAGAGGTGAAAGACTAGGGATGAGAAAGGAGAGTCGCCCAATGAGACAGAGGGGAGAGAATCTTGCACAATAGTCTGAATTATGGAGATACCATATATAGGAGGGGAAGAAGAGGAGTTCCAGTCCAATGCAGTAATAGAAGAGTCGTTAAGTCCTACTCATATTGAGTATTGTGTCAAATCCATGACCCTCTATGTGACATCACAATCAAAGATAACAATTGAAGACTTATCAAAATCCATTGTAGTTAGACAAGGAGGATAGAGTAGTAGTAGTCAAAACAATGGAAGTAGTGCGCAGAGTCAAAGTCATAATCATAGTCAACCAACATCACCAAGAGGACGAAATACACAAAGCAACATGGCAGGGGTAGATAATACTCTTAGACTTCTTGAGTTCTAGGGAGTGGGCTTTGAGGATCCAGAACAACATCTGTTTGTCTACGAAACAATTTGGGCTGCTAAGAACGTACATGATTAGGCTGTGAAGATTTCACAATTAACGATAACATTTAAAGGTCATGCGCTAGTATGATAAATGAAGCTGAAGATTATCATTCTTACAGGATAGGTCAAAACTTTGGCATAGATAAGGCAAGCGTTGCTGAAAGAGTTCAAGAAGCCAAAGTCAGAGTCACAGTATATCACATAACTGAAGGAGATTAAAAATGTACAAACCAATTCAGTATGGTATTTAGATCATATATTTAAGGATGTAATGGGTAGACTGGCTTTACAGATCCCATATCAACAACATCAAGAATGGTTTATTGTAGGGATTCCACCACACATTCGTAGGCCATTGATTCGACAAAAGGTTACGTCGCAGCCTGAGGCGCTGGAAATTACAATGAAATTGGAATCATCTCCTGTAGGAGATAGTGGAGGAATGGCATAAGTCCAAACACAGTTGGATTCCTTAATGATTCAACTGGAAGAACTTACAAAAGGGAAGGAGAAACGAGATCAAGTTTGGTGTACCATGTGCAGAACTTAAGGCCATCACAAGGACGAATGCTTAACATTCACGTAGTATTTAGCAATTGGAGCACCAAATCCATTACCGAGAGGAGGGTATTGTGAGATATGTAAGAAATCGAGCCATCATCCCATCGAGTGTTCATTACTACAGAAGTATCGGAGTACACCAAGGAACTTGTTTTACAATTTTTGCAAGTATGTGGGACATTAAGAGAAGGATTGTTGCGCATTTGACTTGATGAGGGAACACACATCATATATGTACATGATTTAGGAGGAGAATGTTGCAGTAGAAGGGGTGGTTTGGAATATAACAATCAAAGAGGTTTCATCCAGGGAACAAAGGAAACTTTAGTAGAGGTTGAGGAAGAGGAAATTTTGGTAGAGGAGGAAGAGCACTGATAATACTCTATAACTATATTCAATGAAGAAACTTGACCCATGACTGTCGAAATCCGTGTACAATGTGCACGTACTACAAAGCACTGGATCATACAACATAATATTGTACCCAACTAGTTGCAAAATGGTAGGCCAAAGGTAGCCATAATCAAAATCAAAATCAGAATGTGCAAATGATATCAGCCGAAAAAAGGACTGAGGGAACAAAAATAACAGTTGTTATGCACATAGGAGATAGAACAAGGCTTGGTATGATAAATGAAGGAAAACAGACTGAGAAATGGGTAAGGAATTCAACAGGGCCTATGCCAACCTTCAATCCTCAGTAAGAAAAGGAGACATATCAGAGATAAAGAAAAGAGGTACTCAGATTGGATTGGGGAGCGCCAACGCCAGTTGTGCCTCATGTAGAAGATCATGCTGTGCCAGAGAAACCGACTAGAAAGGTAAGCACGCTAACATAATTTATGAAAGTTGTGTAGAACTAATGAAAGATGAAACTACACCAAGTACATTATATGACATGATTGATCACTGCACATGAGGAAGGGAAACTCTTGTCTCCCAAAGGATGGTAAATCAGGTACAACGCAGGAAGAGAACTAATGGACAATTCAGATTCAGTGCACAAATTGGGGAGTATGATGTGGATAATGTCATATTGGACTTGGGGTCAGATGTGAATGTTTTAACTAAGAATGCATGGGAGATTATGGGAAAACCCAAGTTAGTATGATATCATGTTCAGTTAAGGATCACAAATCAGCACAAAATAGTCTTGATTGATCATTTGACATGAGTACTTGTGAACATAGATGGGGTGCACAACATGGAAGAGCTTGAAGTTATTGAGATAGTGGACGAAATTCAACCATATCCAACACCGATGGGAATATAATGGGATTTTGATAACTAGGAAATCACTAACTTGAAAAGGAGGGAGATGATATTTGAGGTTGGAGATTTGAAAGTTACTGCACCCTTGGACCCATCGGAAGGAAAATGATACATAAAGCCCGCAAGAGGGAACAACATTAACAATTAATATAACATGTCTATGTGGATAGAGGATTATGTCAAACCAACTATGGATGGTGCACTGAGTTGGAGAAGTATTAGTTCACGTGCATTAGATTCAGAAGCAGGTCTAGAGAACTAGCAACAAAGGATGCATGAAGTGTCAACTAGACGATGTGCACGCATAAACCAATCCTTGTGCTAGATTGGAACAAAGATGTGTGATCCACCCAGGTATGATGAATTAAATGATATAAATATGTTTGTAAAGGAATTTGAATTGCAGGTACCCTAACAACAAAGGATATTAGCACTAAATGTTGTCTTAAAGGCGACTCCATCTAAATGGTGGGCTACACATGGAGAAGGGATAAAAGACTAGTCATAGTGCAACAGACTCATGCAAATAAGTTTTGGTACTGAGGAAGAAGACATTGTGTAGAAGTATACATGAGAGAGTGACCCATCAGGTCATGTTGAGTAGTGCAGGGATTTATGGAGTTAAGTACCAGAGATAGAATGAATGCATAGATTTATACACACACTGGACACAATTCCGAAGAACTGGTATTTGGAATTGGAAATGCACAGGGAGACAACATGATGGGAAGAGTTGGTCCAGAGGTTCAGAGTCACGTTCACATTCTAACATGAATCTCCATCAATATATGCAACGCTACAGGCTATTCGAAGTAAGATCTTCTTGGAAGAAGGAATGATAGAGGTGGTATCTGTGTGTAGTGTGCACACAGACAATATAAATGTGCATGAGTTATTGGAATGATACAATGTATCTAAGGAAGAACAAGATGAAGAAGATCTTAGAAATGTACAAGTACCTGAAACTAAAGGAGAATGAGCAGTAGAAGGACTAGAGCTTAAGTCTACCACATACACACAGTCGATAAAGACGTGGAAGGTAAACATTGGGACAACATTTTTAGAGATGAAGGGGATAGCTAGAGACTTAGGTGAGACAAAGATTCCACTGAAATCGGGTGCTAAGACAGTGCGCCAGAGGCCTTACAAGTTAAATCCAAAGTACAAAGAGAAGGTGAAAGATGAACTAGATAGGATTTTGGATGCAAGAATTATTGAACCAGTAGAAGAATCTGAATGTATCGGTCTAATGTTAGTGTAGGAAAAAATACAGGAGGAATCAAGATCTGTGTGGATATGAGGAAGCTGAATGACGCGTGTTTACATGACCCATTTCCAACACCATTCACAGATGAGGTACTGGAGAACGTAGGAAGACAAGAAACATATTCTTTCACAGATGGATTCTCTGGGTACCATTAGATAAAAATTGTGCAGGAGGATAAAAAAAAGACCACTTTCACGACAGAGTGAGGGAGTTATCATTATATAATTATTCCCTTTGGACTGAAGAATGCCTCGACGATATTTTCCAGAGTTGTGGTAGCAACGTTCAAGGAATTTATTCATAATTTCCTTGAAGTGTACTTGGATGATTGGACTATGTTCAATCTACTTAAGGATCACATAGAAGTCCTCAGGATGATGTTGGATAGGTACAATAGCAATGTCATATTTCATTAAACTTGAAGAAGTGTATCTTTTGCGCACCGTTTGGAATTTTGTTGGGACATGTAGTCTGTAAATAGGGATTGCTAGTAGATCTAGCCAAGATTGCAGTTATTATGGACTTAGAACCACCTACATCGGTCAAAAAATTGAGGGAAACAATGGGTCATACAGGATATTACAGTCAATTTATTAAAGGATACACGTAGATCACAACACTGATGGAGAAGTTACTAAAGAAGGAAGAAAAATTTCAATGGAATGAGGATTGTCAAAAGGGGTTGGTCACCTTAAAAAAAAAATTGGTAACTGCGTTGATTTTGATCTTTCCTGATTGGAACAAAGAGTTCCATGTACACGTAGATGCACCGTCCATAGAATTGGGCACAGTACTATTGCAACTAGGGGAAAGAGACACATATCACCCAATTTCTTTTGCAATTAGGAATTTTTCTATAGTAGAGAAGAATTATACAACCACATAATGAGAAGGATTGGCAATGGTCTATGCACTACAAAAGTTCATACATTATTTACTTGGGTCTCACTTTAATATGTACACATACCATTCTACATTAAAATACTTAGTCAATAAGCCAGTGTTGGGGGAAGAATATGGAAATGGATACTTTTTTTTGAGGAATACGATTTTGAGTTTATAGTGAAACAAGGGAAGCTAAATATAGGGCCAGATATATCATGCATATTATCAGGTGAATATGAAGGAAATTTATATGACAACTTAGCATATCCACAACTATTTGTAGTAAATATGGTGGATGATTACTTCTCGGACATAGTAAAGTTTCTAAGTACATACATGGCTACATTAGAGATGACAATGGCGCAGAAGAAACAACTGGTAGTGAAAGAAACAAATTGTCAGTTGATTGCAAGGAATTTATACAAGTTGGGTGGAGATGGAATATTGAGATGCTACGTGTTGGAACACGAAATATCAATGATATTAGAATAAGCACATGACGAGATTGTAGGAGGAAGTTATCTAGGGAGAGGAACTACACAAAATATTTTGTGCACAGGGATTTGGTGGCCTACACTTCACAAAGATGTAAAGGAGTATTGTAAGTCAAGTGATGTATGTCAAAGAGTGGGAAATCCATCTAGGAGGGATGAAATGCCTTTAAATGCACATGTTACGTTGCAAGCATTTGACAAATGGGACATAGAATTTGTAGGACCAATCAATACACAAGAAAGAATATCAAGAGCAAGGTACATCATCACTACGACGAAGTATTTGACAATATAGGAAGCATCCCCAATTATAGATTGCACTGTGGAGACTGTTGCAAGGTTTTTGTTTGAGAATATAGTCACAAGGTTTGGATGTCCGTGCATATTAATCAGTGATCCAGAAACACACTTTCTGAATAAGAAAATTGTATCATTGATCGAGGAGTTCCAAATCCATCATCATATGAGTACCCCATATCATCCTTAGGACAATGGAACAATGGAGCCTTTCAATAAAATCTTGGAGAATGCCTTGACAAAAAATTTCAATGTAGAGAGTCATGCTTGGGACTTAAGAGTTCCTGCGATGTTATGGGATTACAGAATGACAAGTAAAAAGTTGATAGATCAGACATCTTTTAGACTAATCTATGGGCATGAATCAATGATGCTAATGGAGTTCATTCTACCTAGCCTGCACATTACAACAATCACTAAGCTATCGAACACTGGTGCAATAGAGGAGAGATTGGAATAGTTAGTACAACTTCAAGAAGATCGATTTATCATAGGTTTTCATCACCAAGTTTAGAAGGCTAGAGATAAATCTTGGCATGATTGACACATCAAACGAAAAAAGTTTCAAGTGGGAGATCTAGTACTACTCTATGACAACAAGTTCATGCAACATCCAGGAAAGTTGAGAATGCACTAGTTGGGACACTATGTTATTTAGGACATAACAAAGTCAGGTGTTGCATAGTTAGTAACTTTGAATGGAGAATCCATTGGAGTAATGGTGAATGGAAGTCGATTGAAACTTTATAGAGACGACCAACAATCCATGCAGTAATCTGGTCTATGCCAGAAGCCATGTATTATAGTAGTTGTACCATAGTAGGAAGGAAAAACAAATAAAAAGTAGAAGGAATAAAATAAAATAAAAGTAGATAGAGAAAAAATAAAAAGATCATAGAGTACAAGTCCTTAGAGATTACGCAGAAGGAATAGTTATCACGCACTAGAATGGAACTGCACCAAGTCAGTAGACAATCCACATAAGAGACAGACTGCGAAGAACACCGATGCAATATTAAGAACTGTTGTGCAATATGGTGATGTAAAGACTGCTAAAAGAATTAAAGTACAAAAATGATAGATACAAAGAAGGAATGAAAAGTCATAAAGGTGTCATAGAGTCTTAAATGGTAAAATCCGCCAGAAATTGTGACAAATTGCCAGTATGAGGGAAAAATCACACGACAGATTTGGTAATAAAGGAACATTTATTTAAAAAATCATCAACCACAGTGGAAGATTGGACAAGGTAGTTAAGGCCGGATGAGACATATATAGTTGGTACAAAGGCACAAAAATAGCAGGAAATCGTTAATTCTAAGTCATTTTTGTGAGTGGGAGAAAAAAAGAATGAACTAGAGCGAA
>JZKD02S2172750.1:291221-318825 GCA_000966675.3 Picea glauca
GATCTCAAGTCTATCTTTGAAAATATCTTTTCTCCTCTTAGTTGGTCAAAGAGGTCATCAATCCTAGGTAGAGGGTACTTGTTCTTCACAATGGATTTATTCAACTATCTAAATTCAATACACATCCTCAACATCCCAGATTTCTTTTTCACAAAGAGTACTGGTGCTCCCCAAGGTGAACCATTGGGGCATATGTACCCCTTCTTCAATAATTCTTTCAACTGCATTTGTAATTCTTTTAATTTTGGAGTACTCATTATGTAAGGAGTCTTTGATACTCGGGCATCTCTTGGTAGAAATATATATCCCTCTTTGGTGGAAATCCAAGTATTTCTTGGAATGCATCCTCAAACTCTTGCAATACTAAAAAATATTCAAGGCTTGTCTCTTTGGATTGTTCTGGCTCCTCCACATGAGTTGCATATAATTGACATCCTTTCTTGAAACAACTCTTCAACTTCAAGGATGAAATATCTCTTATAGAAATGGGTCTCAGAATTCCTTTTATAGTGCTCTATTTCCCTTCTTCATTAAGACATGTAAATGTTTTATTGTGTTGATCTATGATAAAATGGTGCTTGTCCAACCACTTCATTCCAATTAGGATATCATAAGATCCAAATGGTATGATATTAAGATCAACCTTGGTGTTCAATCCATTTATATTTATTGGGAAATATATGATAACCTCATTGATCCTTCTTTTGGTTCTAGTGACCAACTGAACCAACCATGATCTTTCAAGTTTTCTTTTCTTCAAATTAAATCTGTTCACTATTTTAGGAGAAATGTACCTATGGATTGATCCTGAATCAATTAAAATAGAAACATTGATGACTTATGATCTTACCTTCCACCTCAATCATATGGTGTTGATGTTCTACTTGTCAATATTCTAGGTCTACATATATCCTTGGAGTATTGTATGCCCATGTATTCCACTATAGTATCCTCTTGGATGTTGTGTAGTGTCCTTGTTTTTCCTTCTCTGTGGGGGGAATCCTTGTACATGTGATCTTCTTTACATTCCCAACATTTGATTGGTAGTATTCCCCTTTTTCCCAAGGAGTCTTCCTTCTTAGATTCATTCTTAGCATATTGATCTTGCTTATTTGTGCTAGGACTGTCTCTATTGAAAGGATGTTTTAATCCCTTTATTCTTTGATCATATTTCTCCTTCTTCTTATCCTTCCAAGACTTCCGAAAAGTCTCTTTTGCTTTGTATTGATCATAAATGTAGTTGGCCTTTCTAATGGTTTATGTCGAGGCTTTTGGTTCATCATATTGAATTTTATCTTTATAGAAAGATAGAACTCCACTTATAAACCTTTGTATTTTCACCTTCTCTTCCTTAATAAACCCCACATATCTTTGCAATCCTAAGAACTTATTTTCATATCCTCCAATGGTCACGCTCCCCAACCTCAGTTAAAATAACTCTTTCATATTTTTATCATAATAATTCTTTGAAAGACACTCCCATTGAAAATGTTTATTGAACTTCTTCAAAGTAATCTTACTCACATAAATGTGCTCAACTTGCTTCAGTTTGTTCCACAACAGAGCAACGTTTCCATGCAAATGGTATGCAAAAACCTTGGATTCTAGGTTAGAGGATAACTTGTGCAACTGGAAATATGTTATGATCCCAAGCAACCAGGCTTCAACATCATCCTCACCTCTTCTTTCACCATCAAAGGATGGTGGCTTAATCTTCCTAAGCTCTCCTTGCAATATGTCTAACTCATATATTCTTCTTTGATTCCTAATAGGCCCAATACTTCTATATTTCTCCTTGACTCCTTGAAGGCATACAAATTTGTAGTTGATTGAGTAGGTGGATGATACCTTTGAGTTCTACTATCACTTCTTGAGTGACTAGACATTCGATAGTTATCTATCCTTTCACGATTTCTTCCTCTTTCCTCATGTCATGAACCTGATCCATTCTTCACTTGTGTTTGCAACTGATTTAGGATTTTCTTCATCTAAGAATTTATTTTATTCTTCTCCTCTCATGCCCTCATTATATTCTCATTGTCATATCTATAACTTTTCACTTCCATTCCCCAACTTCTCACATTATACACCAATTCCACTGGTTCCACTATGCTCTTGTGTCCATTAGATTTTGTCTCTACATTACCAACATTGATATGTTGGCATTTTTATTTTGTCTCATGATTGAAGGCTCTCTCTGCACCTTCCACGTCTCTAATATGCAATTTTGGATTGAACTAATATGTGTATGCCCCTTAATTCTATAAATTGTGTAAGAAACTGTTTTGTTAGAGCTAGGAATATTATAAG
Source organism: Picea glauca (assembly GCA_000966675.3). Classification (NCBI taxonomy): domain Eukaryota; kingdom Viridiplantae; phylum Streptophyta; class Pinopsida; order Pinales; family Pinaceae; genus Picea; species Picea glauca. Next base: position 293,532 of record JZKD02S2172750.1, read on the forward strand.
AAAGCTTGCCAGTTAAAGATATAGTGTTGAGCACACACTTATACTGAGAGGGGGGGAGTGAATCAATACAAGAAAATATTTTTTACTTTTTCAAACATTCATCATCAATAAGAAAATAATCACATATGAGATCTATTAACTGTATAACATGGAACATAAGATTTACATGGAAATCCTTTCGAGAGAAAACCACAAAAATTATCTTTATAATTATTTGTAGACACCAACCTACTATTAAAAATATTTGTAGGCACCAACATTTTGGAGACATCAATCCCCATTGGGACAAATTCTGGTAGGCACCAACCTACTCTGACAGATCTTAGTAGACACCGATCCCCATTGCTAAGCGCAATCTTAGCATGAGATTCCAATCTCTTACAGATCTTTGTAGACACCAATCTACTAGAGACACGAATCCCCACTTCTAGACACCAACTTATAAAGATACACCAATGTCTTACAAATATTTGTAGACACCAATCCCCACTGCTAGGAACCAACTTAGCAAGAGACATTAATCTCTTTGAGTGAGTTGCATCAACCTTCACCATGTTTTCTTTCTATTTATTTCTTCACCAGTTATACTCACCACTTCTTCCTTTACCAGGTCTACTCATTGCTTATTTCTTCACCAATTCTTCTCACTATTTCTACCTTTTCTAGTTCTGACCAAATTTTGAATTTCCAAACGGAACCTTTCCCAAAGCTTGTTTTTTGGGCCTCTTCCCAAGAACAAAATTTTACAGCATGCCACATAACCAATTTTTCAAATATTATTCTAAATTTTTTTCTTGAGGTCCTTCTATATGTCTCCTCTATTCTCTAAATTTTTCACAGTCTGAAGAGTCCCAAAAAAGAAGTTATAGTGAACATTCCAAACTGACATGTTTGAAACTAATCTTAATACCATTCATAAACCCTAAATTCCACTAAGAATATCTCATAAAGTAAGTGAACCAAAATCTGAAATTTTTACCCAAGGTACTTCTATATGTATCCTCTTTTCTATAAAAATTTCACTATTTGAAGAGTCTCAGAAAATAAGTTATAGTGAAAATGCCAAACTAACTTGTTTGAAACTAATTTTAGGAGCATTCAAGAACCCTAACTTCCATAGAGCATATCTCATAAAATACAATGAGCCAACCTATGAAATGTTTTACCTCGGGTACTTCTATATGTCTCCTATATTATGTAAAATTTTCACAGTCTGAAGTGTCCCAGAAAAGAATTTATAGTGAAAATGCCAAATTGACGTGTTTGAAACTGATTTTAGGAGCATTCATTAATCCTAAATTCCACATGGCATATCTCACAAATTTTAGAGAACCAAAATATGAAATTTTTACCACATGTACAAATATTGTTCCTCCGTCTCTGCAAAATTTCAAGGTCTAAAATGTCCCATAAAATAAATTATAGATAAATTTCCAATCTGGCCTATTTGAAACTGATTTCATGAGCATTCAAGAACCCTAACATCTACAGGGAATATCTCCAAAATTAGAGTGAATGAACCTATGAATTTTTTATCAAATGTACATAATGATATATCCTTTGTTTTTGAAAATTTTCAAGGTCTGAAACGTCACAAAAAATAAGTTATAGTGAAAGTTCCAATATGACCTATTTGAAACTAATTTTAGGAGCATTCAAGAACCCTAACTTACATAGGGAATATATCTAAAGGTATAGTGAACCAACATATGAAAATTTTACCACATGTACACCAAGAACTATCCTCTGTCTCTTCAAAATTTCAAGGTCTAAAACATCATAGAAAAAAGTTATCGTGGAAATTCCAAGATGACCTAAAACTAATTTCACAACTCTTCCATTTTGGAATCATATTCAATCTTTGCTCATCCACTTCTTAAAATGTTACTAAATATTTCACCCAGACACTTTCTCTCAATACTATCTCTTTTTATAATTTTTCATAACCCTTCACAAAGGGACATGTCCATTAATCAAATAATTAATTTCTTTTTTTATTTATTTTACTTTTCCAAATACCGTGGGAAAATATCCAAATGCATGGGTTCGAAACCCCCATTTCAATTTTTACTTTTTCACGTGCACTGCTTTTTTAATATAATTGTAAACCTATATATAAATTAATCTTGGAAATTATGTGTGTATTGTAATGTAATATGACAATAATGAAAACATTAATCCTTTGACATCAATGACAATAATTCCAACAATCTCCTCCTTTGTCATTGATGACAATCCTGCAACAAAACACATAGTCCACTAGGCATAGAAAGAATTCTCCCCCTGTATACAACTCTCCTAAGAATACAAATAATTGTCCCTCTGTCTGCAACTCTCCCCCTTTTACATCAATGGCATAGGCATGCTCCTTGTGAGCTTGTGCTTCTCCTTAATCACTTAGTGATGATATGGATATTACTCCTAATTGCATGTCCCTTAATTTGTTCTGACTGCAATAATTGCTCAAACATGGTAAAGCAACACTCCCTAAGAAGTATGAACACTATCACCAACACCATAAGATAATTAGTCTCTATTAATATAGAATGTCTCTGTATCCAACGTAAGTAGTAGTGCATTTCCAACAATAATCGAACATGGTTCAGTCGGTCTCAACAAATTCAACTCTATTCAATAAGAAACAATTGAGTCAACAAGAAGACATCGGTTAGGTTCACATATCAACAACTCCAAGTATTCTCCCCCATGAGGTATTAATAATTATAAGCAATAGTTCTCATCGAAAATAATCGTCGATGAAGAATCTAGTAAAAAATCAGTCGATTGTCAGGTCAGGTTGATCCTCGGTGGACCACTTCCAAGGGAATCATTAGTAAGTAAGAGGAACATTGTATGACTGCACAAATGATGATACAAAACAATATGAATTCCTCAAACATCTAGTCAAATTATTCCACGACCATCCATCAATCCAACCTCAATATATCTTCGTAGTCGACATTGGTTCACAATTCTGTCTTTCATGTCTCTTTTGCAAAGATATGAAAGTATGATTTCAATTCCTTCAATTTTTGTGGTGAGGATGATGATAGGGCACACATTATTTTTCTATTTAATAAGAGGAAATAGGCTCAGGGTCAAGTTCACTTACATGAGTATAATAAATTGACATATCAAAAACATGCTCAAATTATGGTATGTGAGGAACATGAAACTTATCACTCTATTCAACAAAATCAATAGTATTTGCTCTTTTGGGAAACCAATACGAACTCCACCCGCAACAAACAAAAAATCCCCTGTTGTAGCAAGGCTAGGTGTAGGTAGGGACGAAACAAAAACATCATATCCAAGACATGTCTTAATGAATTGATACCTTTGACAATTGATGATATTATCTAAGGTTTCAATACTCTTTTCAAACTTCAAGATTCTATTCAACTTAATAGTTTTTTTCTCTAGTTCCTTTCTTAAGAAAACAATTTCAGATTTTATCTCTTCACAGTTTTCTTCCTTTTTCTTCTGTTGGATTCTCACCACCTCTTCGGTCCTTTTTTCCTCTTCTAGTTGAATATTTAGGTTGATAATATATTCTCTATTTCTTCAAGGATTTATGATATTTTGGCTTTTGAATCACATTTCTCTTCTTCATATTTTTGTAGCTACTCCTTTTGTATCATATTCTTTTTCCTAAGCTTCTTTATTTCACATAAGGCACACATGATTTCTTCTTCAAGATCCACTTCCCCATATTTTTCGAAAATTTTCTCTTCTTCTGAAACCATCATTTTTTTCTTTTTGTATTCACCAATATTTGTTTTGATTTCCATAAAGAGAGTTTCTTCTCTATCACTATCAAAACTGCTTTCACTTCTTTCTTCATACGAGTCACTAACCCCTTTTGAGTAGAGACTCTTATTCTTCTTATAAGAGTTATTCCTCTTTTCATGCTTGTCCAATTCGTGGTTCTTTTTTAGTTGATGATGTTTTCTCCCTTTATTTATGTTATGGTATTATTCATCATCACTAATTTCAGCCTTTGCATATGGACACTTATCAACAAAATGTCCTACTTTTCCACAATTAAAGCATTTAAAGGGTAGTTTACCTTTGTATTTTCTAGATCACATTTTGAGTTTTCAAACAAAATGTTATTCCTATGCATCTTATTGATTGTTGAACTATCATTTTATTCATTCTCTCTATTCTTTGTCTTCTTTGAGGCTTTGAAGGTTGCTTCTTTATTTGATGGATTTTCTTTCTTTGTCCTAATTTCATACACCATGAAAATCCCATGTAGTTCTTCCATTTTTAATGAATCGATATCCTTTATTTCTTCAATCATGGAAAATTTGGAATCAAATATTAAGGGGAGTGACCTTAACACCTTTTGTAAAATCATCAATTCTTCAATCTTTTCACCAAGTCCTCTGATGGTGTTGACAATTTCATCCACACAAAGGAGACATGATGCAACATTTTATTCATATTTCATTTTTAGACGCTCAAACTTGTTAAAATTTTGATATGATCATTTAGCCATAGACAATGTCACATCATTGTCACCCAACCATAGGCACTTACACATGCCACCCCCAAGCATAGTAACATTTTCCTAGATAGAATGATTATGGAAAGTCCACTCTAGAACCAACAAATAAACCCTAACTAGAAATACCACTAATACAACAACATCATGATACAAAGAGAATGTTCCTATACTAATAGAAGTTTACCTTTACCAAGAGAAGGGAAAAATAGAGCTACCAGAAAGACTGGGAATACACCACGACAACTGTTGCACTACCCTCTCCAGATGTGGGCCTCCTTTTGCTACAACTGACGCTCATTAGACTTGCACACTTTCTGAGTGAGTGGGTGAGCGTGCCCAAATGAGATAAGGCACCTCCTTATTTATACTATCCCATCCAAGTGACTTTTCTAAGTGGGGTCGACTTTTCTTTCAGGATCCTTCTAATTATTTATTATTATTCTCCCTGGGCCGACTTCTCTTGTAGGCCGACTTTCTCTTTCTTATGGAATATTCTACTCTAAGTACAAAGGTTATATTGGAGGTTAATACCTCCCACAACTACTAAAAAAAAACACTCCCTCTTAGCTACGCAGGTAATAACTAAGATTTTCTTCATGTAATGGTTTCAATCACATCCATCCATCTCATATGGAATGGGAAAGAATCACATGGTATTGCAGACTAGTCTACAGGTAGCATAACAATATCCAGACAGTCTATCTCATGATAAAAATATATCATGTCATAAGTATCAACATCATAGCCACACAGGTTCTATCATAAGCACACATAGACTATCTGATGGTCATGTCACAGTCATGCATCTGGGGCCTCATCAACATATGTATCATATCTCTAGTGGGCACAACCTCATCGTCCTCTCATACCTTATGGGTCTCGATGTCCTTTCAGACCTTTTTTCATTACAGGACATCATCTAGCTAACTTAAATCTAGGAAACTAGTCGGTTCACACAGAACTGCGCTACTACCCAATCCACACAGAGTCTAGGAAAATATATCGTTGAGCCAGTTCACACTGAAATGTGCTACTACCCAATCCTTACAAAGTATGGAAAACTATCATTTTGAGATTGTTCACACACAAAACTATGCTAATACCAAATCCAAAAAAAGTCTAGGAAACTATCATATTGAGTCAGTTCACACACTAAACTGCGCTACTACCCAATTCAAATGGAGTCTGGGAAACTATTAGTTTGAGTCAGTTCACACACAGAACTGCGCTACTACCCAATTCAAATGGATTCTGGTAAGCCTATAAATGACTACCTATTGCTGCCACACTCTGTAAGTTACTGCCCCGAGAATCACATATGTGACTCATCACCCCCTCTTATGAGGAAAGTCCTTCTAGACCACGCCAAGATTGTCCCTGAATTATTCAAAATTTACCCTTGATAGAGGCTTGGTCAACACATATGCTATTTTCTCATCTGTGTCAATATACTGGAGCTTCACAACTCCCTTTTGCACCAAATATCAGATATAATGGTACTTGATATCAACATGATTCGACTTGTCATGAAACAAAGGGTTCTCAAAAAACTTTATACAACTTTGGTTGTCACAAAAAATACAAGTCACCTCTAAATCGAGATCAAACAACCATGCAATAAATTTCTGAAATCACACAACTTTGCTACTGGATGAACATGTTGCTATGTATTCTACCTCGACCGTACTGAGTGCCACACTACTCTAATTTCTACTGAGCCACAAAATCATAGCTAACCCTAGACTGAAGCAATATCCTGATGTGCCCTTCCGATCTGTGACACTACTGGCCCAATTTGAATTAACATGGCCTTGAATTCCTATCTTATGATCCAAAACATATCAGAGTCCAAATTATATCGTACCCTTTAGGTACCTTAACACATGTTTTTTTGCAATCAAGTGAACGTGTCTTGGTTCAACCATATACTGACTCAAAGTGTTCACTGCAAAGCATACATATGGCCTAGTGTTTGTCCAATACATAAACAAACCAATCATGTTCCTGTACATGGTGACATCCACTATCTATGAAGAAGTATCACTCAATAACTCACGATTCATCATCATCGGTGTGGGCATGGATTTACCATCCATCATTTCGAATATCTTCAGGATCTCTACCGCATATTTTCCTTGGCATAGGAAAATATCGTCTAGTTTCTACCACACCTCTAGACCCAAGAAAAAATGCATCATACCTTGGTATTTCATCTCAAACTATGATGCAAGATTTCTCTTGCACTATGTGATGAGATTCTCATCCCCTATTAGAAACAGGTCATCCACATATAACAATAATATCACTGGTCCACTATCTTCAACCTTGTAGTAAGGGTTGGGATATTCTTTACTCTTGGTAAATCCTAAGCTCATCAGAAATATGTCAATTCTATCGTACCATGCCTTGGGTGCTTTTTTAAATCCATACAAAAATTTATTCAATATAAAAACAGGTGTTTGCCTATCATGAGTCTCAAATCCTTGTGGTTGCTCTACATACACTTCCTCTTCCACTACACCATTTAGGAAGGAAGTCTTTACGTATATGTAATGTACCTTCTATTTCATCACTGCAACTATCACAAGAATATCTCTAATCGAAGTGTACCTTTCCACACGAGAAAATGTCTCCTAATAATCTATTCCTTCTTTTTGGGAGAACCCACGAGCCATGAACCTTTCCTTGTAATTCTCGATATTGCCATCTATTGAATGTTTTGTCTTTTATATCCATTTGGAACTCATAACGTATTTCTCTTTCAGTCTTGAAACCACATACCAAACATCATTCTTAATGATGGACTGGTATTCCTCAATCATGGCATCCTTCCATACTTTCTTCTTTGTATCCCCTTCATAATAGGTAGGCTCAACATCAATGATATCACATAACAATTCCACGTAAATGGAATATGGTAGAGGTTTGTTTCTTTCTTTGAAAGATCCATCTGGGGCACCATACTTCTCATCATCTTGAATAATTTCATGATCTCAAGATGGTATTATTTTATTTTTATTTGTTTCTACAGGCCTGTGTGGTTTTTCCATGTAATGGTCCTCTGGATCATGCCCTTCTGGCCCAACATCATTACGTGCAATTGTATCTTCAACATTAGGAGCTTCAAACTCCTCATCATGGATCTCATCTATATGATGTTGCCTCAATCTATTGAAGGTTGCATCCTCATCGAAGGTAACATCTCTTCTAATATCGATCTTTCTGTAACCATGGATTCTATATGCCTTCAATGTCTCACTATATCCAACGAATACACCCTTCTTTCCTGAAGGATCCAACTTTTATTTCTTATCTTTGGAAACATGCTCATACAATGGAAAACCAAATATCTGCAGGTGGTTGTCCTCTGGCTTTTCTCCTGTAAACATTTCTTCTGGTGTCTTATTCCCAAGTACACAACGAGGACTTTTTTTCTGCACATATACAACATTCTTGGTTGCTTATGCCCATAGATGCATAGGTAAGTCTTTATCATGAATCATAGCCTTTATTTCTTCCATTATTGTTCAGTTCTTTATTTTTGTTACTCCATTCTGTTGAGGATTGTAGGGAGTAGTGAGATCCCTCTTAATCCCAACTTCTTTGCAGAATGATTTGAATTCATATGAGGTGAACTCACCTCCATTATTTTATCTCAAAGTCTTTATCTTCTTTTCAGAGAGATTTTCTACAGGAGCTTTGAATTCCTTGAACTTGTTAAATACTTTGCTTTTAGTTTTCAAGAAATAAATCCAAGTCTTATGTGAGAAATCATCAATAAATGAAACATAATATACATACCCGCTAAGTGAAGTAGTTGACATTGGTCCACACATGTCTAAATGCATGATGTCCAAAACTCCTTTGGATTTGATGTCGCTACTTGGAAACTGACTCTTTACGTTCTTTTCTTCTGCACATCCTTTGAATGTACCTTCATGATCCACCTGGGTCTCTGGAAAACATGTTACCATCTTTCTTATGATTGGTAATTCTTTATAATGTAAGTGAGAAAACCTTCTATGCCATAGCTCACTTGGATTTACTGTGTTGTGTACTAATGTTGAATCTGAGTGTCCCTTTAATTTGTATAGACCTCCTTCTTGGACACCAATCACAATATCATCATCAAGAGACTTTCCTCTTGGTCACATAAGAACTTCACCGTCAATAAAAGAAACTCTAAATCATTTCTCTTCCAATGCTGAGATAGAAATGAAATTCTTCTTTAAACCGAATACATACAAGACATCTTTTATCTTCAAGGGTTTTTCGTGATCCAACTTGTAGGAGGTTTATCCTACTCCTTTAATTGGATATTGATAGTCATCATCGAGCTTCACCTTATGAGGTGAATCCTTCTGAACCATATTTGAGAGAGAATCCGTGTAACCGGTCATGTGCTTAGAAGCACCACTATCAACAAGCCATCTGTCACTTCCATGAGTTTCTATTCCTATGAGAGTTGATATCAATACATGTTCTTCACTTGAATCCTAATATTTTATTTTCTTTTGATCAGTTTCATCATCTTCTGCCACATGAGCACAATGTCTTTTATTTTGTCCTCTTCTAATCTTCTCTTTCATGAGTGGACAATTTCTTACAATGTGTCCCATTTTCTGGCAGCAAAAGAATTTATAGCTTGAGTGATACTTTTGAGTCTTTTGAGACTTCTGTGAATTTTGAAAATTCTTAGGGGGATGATCATGTTTCCTTATCTTTCCTTTTCTTGCATGTACTGCTAGTTCTTGATCATCATTGCCCAACTTTTCTTCTCTTGCTTCCAGTCTATATTCTTCTTGAGTGCAATCTTCCCATAGCCTATTGAACTTTGTTATCTTTCTTCTCGAATAAATTCCCTGAATAAATGATTCCCAATTATTTAGGAGACCATTAAATGTAGTCATCACTAGCTCAACTTCTTCAACTTTGTCTCCAATGGATTCAATATGTTCTTTGATTTAAGACACCCTTGTGAAGTAGGATTGAATGGTTTATGAATTTTGCATCTTCACATTCTTTAGTTGTGTCCTCAAGGTCATCTTACGATTGATAGTATTTCCTTCATATAATCGGGATAAGGCATTGAACATTTGTTTCTAGGTATTTAATGATGAAACATGGGGGATCAAGTGATCCTTGATAGAATATGCAATGACCCTCTTTGCCTTAACCAGATTATTATTGTACTTTGCCTTAGCCTCATCTCCATCTTGCTATGCAAATTCTTCTTCAATGAATCCTTCTAGATTATTTTCCTCTAGGATGAGAATCTCTCTATATTTCCATGCTTGGAAGTTATCATCACCCTCAAGCTTCTCATCAAGCTTAGTATTGATAGTCATTTTTCCCCGGGCACTGGAAATATGACAAAAAAATAAGATTTTGCAGAAATTGAATTTGAACTTACCAGTGCGTGCACTATGCCAAGGTGAAATTCTTTCTTTAGGAATCAACTTCAACTCATCCTTTAGATGCTATATTCCTTGACCTAGGGTTTTATGAGGAAACCCTAATTTTTCAACTTTGGAATTTTGTAGATTTGATTCGGGGAAAAGATGCACCCTCCTTAGGCAATTTTCTTGGTGGGCTATGAAAGTTCTGAACGAGCTTGACATTGAGGGAAAATGATCATGTTCCTTCTAGTGGTTAGACTATTATTAAGGAAACCAACTCTGTTACCATGTTAAAATTTTTATATGCTCATTTAACTGTAGACAATGTCACATCATTGTCACCCAACCATAAGCACTTAGGCCACCCCCGAGAACAATAACCTTTTCCTAGATCGAATGATTCTGACAAGTCCACTCTAGAAGCAATAGATAAATCCTAACCAAAAATACCAATGCTCCAGTAGCAAAATAATACCAAGAGAACGTACCTCTACTAATAGAATTGTACCTTTACTAAGAGAAGTGCACAAGAGAGCTACCACAAAGACTAATAATACACCATGAAAATCGTTGCACTACCCTCTCGAGACTTGCGCCTCCTTCTTCTGCTCCTTATAATTGTGCATTAACTGAGTGAGTGAGTGAGTGTGTCCAAATGAGCTAAGGTGCCTCCTTATTTATACTATCTTATCCAAGTGACTTTTCTAGGTGGGGCTGACTTCTCTTTCTGGAGCCTTCTAATTCTTTATTGTTATTATCCTTAGGATGACTTCTCTATAGGGTATTTCCACATATGTTTAATGGTTCTCCTTCTTTCAGAATATTCTACTATAAGTACAAAGGTTATACCAGAGGTTAATACCTCCCACAACTACTAAAACATCAACAAAAATGTCTTCTATGAGTTTGGATATTTTCTATCTTAACCTTGTGACTTGTCATCAAATTCATAGACATTTTGAAGCTTGTCCCAAATTTATTTTACCAATTTACAATGCATCACCTTGACCAAATCAGATTCTAATAGACTGTAGAAGATTACATTCATAGCTTTTTCATTATGGTCACTAGGATTCTTCCCGACCACATCTATTGGTGGAGTTGTAGGGGTTGTATAACCAATCACGAGTGAATTATAAATATCAAACCCAAGGGACATTAGATATGTTTGCATCCTTATGCTCCAAAATGCATAGTTTGTTCCATCAAATAATGCAGCTATGTTTGTAGAGAAACCTTCCTGACCAACCATGTGTGCTCCCAAGATATACCTTCTAGTGGTTAGACTATTTAAGAAGGAACCCGCTTTGATACTAATTATTGAGCACACACTTATAGTGAGAGGGGGGGGGGGTGAATTAGTATAAGACATTTTTTTTCCTTTTCAAACATTTATCAACCATAAGAAAATAATCACAATGAGATATATTAATTGTATAACATGGAACACAATATTTATGTGGAAACCCTTTCAGGAGAAAACCAAAAATTTTATCTTTATAATTATTTGTAGGAACCAATCTACTGTTACAAATATTTGTATGCACCAACCTACTAGAGACACCAATCCCCACCGGTACAAATCCTGGTAGGAGACAACTTACTTTGGAAAATATTCATAGACACCAATCTATTGGAGACACCAATTCCCACCACTAAGAACCATCTTAGCAAGAGACACAAATCTATTACAGATATTAATAGAAACCAATATACCAGAGACACTAATCCCCACTGCTAAGAACCAAATTAGAAATAGACACTAATCTAACAGAGACACCAATCCCCACCGCTAAGCACCAACTTAGTAAGAGACACCAATATATTTGCATGAACTACACCAACCTTCATTGATTCTGCTTTTTATTTATGCCTTCATTAGGTATATTCACTACTTCTTCATTTAACAGGTCTGTCAATTGCTTATGCCTTTACAAGGTATTATCACTACTTTTTCCTTAATAGGTTTGACCAAAATTTGAATTTCCAAATGGAAACTTTCCCAAAGATTTTTGTTTTGGGCCTCTTCCCAAGAACAAACTTGTACAACACACCACATATCCAATTTTGAAAACATTATTCTAAATTTTTTACTTGAGGTCCTTTTGTATGTCTTCTCTATTCACTGAAATTTTTACAGTCTGAAGAGTCCCAAAAAAGAGGTTATAGTGAAAATGCCAAACTCACCTATTTGAAATGGATCTTAGGGCCATTCAAAAACCCAAAATTATACATAGAATATCTCAGAAAGTATAATTAAATATCATCTAAGTTTTTTACCTGAGGTAGTTTTGTATGTCTCCCTTTCTCTTTAAAAATTTCACAGAATGAAGAGTCCCAGAAAATAAGTGATAGTGAAAATTTGAAATTGACCTATTTGAAACTGATTTCAGGAGCATTTCAGAACCCTAAATTCCACATAGCATATCTTAGCAAGTACAATGAAAAAACATTTGAAATATTTACCTGAGGTGATTATGTATGTTTCCTATGTTCTATAAAAATTTCACAGTTTGAAGCACCCCATAAAATATGTTATAGTGAAAATGCCAAATTGACCTATTTGAAATTGATTTCAAGAGCATTTAGGAAACCTAACTTCAACATGGCATATCTCTGACATTTTAGTGAACCAAAATCTAAAATTTTTACGACATGTAGAAAAGGATCTCTCCTCTATCTCTAAAAACTTTTGTGTTATGAAATTTCCTAAAAAATATGTTATAACTAAAGTTTGAATCTGATCTATTTGAAACTAATTTCAGTAGCATTCAAGAACCCTAACTTCCATATGAAATATCTCTGAAAGTTTAGTGAACCATCATATAACATTTTGACCACATGTACAAAACCATATCTCCTCCATATTTGAAAATTGTCAAGGTCTAAAACATCCAAGAAAATAAGTTATAGTGAAAGTTCCAAGATGGTTTGTTTGAAACTGATGTCAGGAGAATTCATGAACCCTAACTTCCACAGGGCATATCTACAAAAGTACAGTGAACCACAATATGAAATTTTTACACATGTACAACAAGATCTATCCTCCATCTCTTCAAAATTTAGAGGTATAAAACGTCCTAGAAAAACATTCATCATGAAAATGCCAAGATGACTTGAAATCGTTTTCGCAACTCTTCCATTTTGGAATGATATTCAATCTTTTCTCATCCACTTCTTCAAATGTTACTACATATTTCACCCACATAATTTCTCTCAATAATATCTCTTATACTTTTTCATAACCCTTCATGAAGGGACTTTTGATGTTTGTAGAATCAGATAGGTACTTCTACATAGGTGTAAGTGTCTAAATGCATGGAAGTCGTCCAAATTCTTCTACCTTGAGACTTTACTTTAATTAAAGGAATTATGAAAGTAAAGTTCTTTTATTAGTGAGTTTAGTTTTATTTAATATTTTTTTTTAATTAGCATTAGTGAATTAAATAATAGCCATAGATCTCAAGTGAGTGAGAAGTAATATCAACCATCAATCACTTTGAATATTAGTTTTAGTTCATAACTCAATCTTATAAAAGAAAGGATCGGGTGAAGGAGGAAGACACTTGTGTGAGGCATTGAGAGATTGTTTGACATAGAGAGTAGAGAAGGAATTTTTCTCAATAGGATTGGATCACAAAGGACTGTGATTCAAGGAGATATTGGATAGGTGGAGAAGGAATTCCATATAGAGATTAGGTCATGGAGAAGAGACAACATAGGCAGTCGCAAGTGGGTTTTATCATATTGGAGCCACAACAACAGGGTCGTGCCATACATATTTTTCTATACAATACTTGAGCACATGTACATAGTTTTCAGTGGAGAAAAGTGTGTACTTGTGGGTTTACTTAATGAAATGCACATACATCTTGGGAAACGTGAAAAATTGAGGTTGTACAATGGATCAGAAGTTCCTAGGGATTGCATGTATTTTCTATAGTTTTTTGTATTTCTCTGTGGGCCATTATCCTAGTAAGGGAGCCCTTGTAAGATTTTAAGGTTTTTGAATGATAATATTAGTTGATGGGAAGAATATTTTTGTGTATTGTGTATGATATTTTGGTTTCCAATAATTCTTCCGCTATATTTGTTTTAGTTGAATATCCCAACAAGTGTATTATGTTTTGTGAGTTACTAAATTGATATACAACAAGGAAATCACAAGATAACAAAATACCTAAGCGTCTGAGTAAGGGGATTTCAACATGGTATCAGAGAAGTCACTATGAAAGGAAGCCATATCTAAAATCCATAATAGTTGATACCAAATCTATTATATCTGCAAATAGATATTACTAGATCCATAACAAATAATTGGAAATCAAGGGTTGGGTTTCAGGGAAATAGCAGTACTGAGATAGAACTAGGGTTTTGCAGTCGTACAAAGTTGTAAACAGGTTGTAAAAGGAACACTTTCATACATATGATGGTTTCATTGGAAACAATCATGTATACGTGGGTTGTCGTAAGAAAAGTCATGTACATACACATGTTTTAGTGGTGATAGACACATACTAGGTCATAAAGGTCAGTCCGGGGGAAGTTTCAAGAATAGGTGATTTCCAGTGCAGTTTATTAGGTCTAAGGGATGGAATCAACAATTAAGAGAGTTGAATATATATATTGGATGGATAATCCAAATTCATATATTGGAAAGCAAGAGTTACTTTGGAATTTAAGGAGCATGACCTTTGAGAGTTAGTGGGAAAAGCAATTGTTCCACTGACAAATCTGATAGATTTGGTAGCTCACGAGAAGAAGGAGATAAAATATGAGTAGGTTATCTTGGATTTATTGAAGGATCATATAATTCCTCACTTATCTGAGAAGAAGACGACCAAGGATATGTTTGATGCCCTGGTAGGATTATTCCAGAGAACTACCATGAATAGTAAGATGGTCTTAAGAAATAGACTCAGATCTATGAGATCTAACAATGTTACCAAATATTTTATGAATATCACTCAAGTAATTGATCAACTTGCAGCCACATGAGAGAAATTGGATGATGTAGGGATCATTAATGTGGCATTTAATGGTTTTCCCAAGTCTTGGGAGCCATTTGTCAAGGGATTTTTCATTTGGTAAAAACTCCCATATTGGAAGAGGCTTTGGGATGATTGCATCCAGGAAGAGACTCGAGAGGAGTCCAAAGAATAAAATTAGGGATATGAATAGGAGGAGAACCTAGCCCTTGTCACTAAGAAAATAAATGCAAAATAAAAGCATTCCAATGGTAATAGTGAGGAGTCAATCTCATAGCCAAGTAAGAAAGACTTGAGTAAAATTAAGTGCTTTGCATGCCACAAGTATGGGAACTATGCATCAAAATGTCTGGAGAAGAAGGGGAAAGGGAATACGTAGGAAAAAACATCAACAAAGACACAACTATATGATTTTGAAACAAAGTTTGATAAATAATTATCATTGATCCCCTACCTCTCTACCAGAACCAACTCAAGGAGTGCTTGGTACTTGGACAATGGTGCTTCTCATCATATGAAAGAAGCACATGAGCTATTTAACAATATAACAAAAGACTTAGGGACCCATGTGGAGCTTGGTTATTATTCCAAGTATGCAGTGAAGGGGAAGGTAACTATCATGTTCAACTTGAGTCATGAATGTTTTAGAGGCCCGTGATGTGCTTTATGTATTAGAATAAAAGAAGAAATTTCTCTCAGCTTTATTTTTTAAGGAAAGTTTTTTTTTTATGAATTTTAGAGAGGGAAAGTACTCTTATGTCCAAAGGGATCTATTCTTGACACAAAAGTGAGCATTGGGGTTAGAGAGGGTAGGACATATAAGTTGCAGGGAAATATTGTAAGAATATCCAAGGGGATATTGGATCATGAATCAATGTCAATGATAGAGTACAAGGAGTGAGAGGCTTTGAAGGGTAAGCACCTGAAGGAAGAGAATAGTTCACATAATTATAGTGTGGGGAGTCAACCTTCATATGGGAAGAGACAATTAGTCCCTTATAGTTCTATCAAGAAACTTAGTTCGTACAGGATGACATCGATGGATGCTCATGAGGAGGGGACTCCTATCAAAATATTGAGGGAGAGAAGGGCTTAGACAAAGTTTCCAAACTTCATGGAATTGATATGTAGTGTCATCGATTCCATGACATCCATTATTCAAGGAGTGACTAAACAATAGGGTTAGAGAGATTCCAATGTGTAGGATGGTGTGTGTGACATTATGCTAGGGTCAAAGGAAGAACCGGTTCTAGGTGGGTCTTCGAGAAGTACCTTCCTCTCTAAGAGGGAGTGTTGAGGTTTGTAGAATCAAACAAGTACTTCCACATAGGTTTAAGTTTTTAGGCATGTGGAAGTCGTTCAAATAATTCTACCTTGAGACTTTATTTTAATTAAAGGAACTATTAAAGTAAATTGATTTTATTAGTGAGTTGAGTTTTATTTAAAGAAATTATTTAATTAACATTAGTGAATTAAATAATATCCATTTATCTCAAGTGAGGTGAGAAGTAATCCCAAATTTCAACCACTTTGGATATTAGGGTTAGGTCATAAATCAATCTTATAAAATAAAGGTTGCAATGAAGGAGGAAGACACTTGTGTGAGACATTGAGAGATTGTTTGACATAGAGAGAAGAGAAGGACTTTTGTACATGAAGATCAGATCATGAAGGACTGTGATTCAAGGAGATTTTGGATAGGTGGAGAAGGACTTCCATCTAGAGATCAGGTTAGGGAGAAGAGAGAATAGAGGCATTCATAAGTTGGGTTTCAACAGATTGGAGCTGCAACAATAGGGTCAAGCCATATAGAGTTTTCTGTACAATATTTGAGCATGTGTATGCAGGTTTCAGTGGAGACAAGAATGTATACACATTTTTTCTTAAGGAAAGGTGCATACATCATGGAAAATGTGAAAAACCAAGGTTGTACAATGGATCAAGAGTTTATAGGGTTTGCAGGTACTATCTATAGGTTTTTGTGTTTCTTTGTCGACCATTATCCTAGTAAGGGACTCCTTGTAAGCTTTGAAGTTATTTGAATGGTAATCTTAGTTGATGGGAATAATATCTTTTTGTATTGTGTATGATATTTTGGTTTCCAGTATTACTTCCACTATATTATTTGAGTTGAATATTCAGACAAGTGTATTATGTTTTGTGAGCTTCTAATTTGATTTACAACAAGGAAATCACTAGATAACAAAATACCTAGGTGTCAAAGTAAGGGGATTTAAACAAGGACATTTCCATTAATTAAATAATTAATTCTCTTTTTTATTTTACTTTTCTAAATACAAGGGCAAATACCATGGGAAAATACCCGAACCCATGGGTTTGAAACCCCCATTTCACTTTTTACTTTTTCACATGCACCCCTTTTTTAATATACTTGTAAACACACACACACACACATATCAATATTGGAAATTATGTGTGTATTATAATTCCATAATATAAAATTAATAAAAACATTAATCCTTTGAAATCAATGACAATAATTCCATCAATCTCCCCCTTTGTCATTGATGACAATCCTACAATGAAACACATATTCCACCAAGCATAGAAATAACTCTTCCCCTTTCTGCAACTCTCCCAAGAATAGAAATAATTATCCACCCATTTGAAACTCTACCCCTTTGACATCAATGGAAAAGTGATTCTACCCCTGAGCTTGTGCTTCTCCTTAATCACTTAGTGATCATATGGATATTAATCCCTATTGTGTGTCCCTTAATTTGTTCTAACTGCAAAAAATACTCAAACACAGTAAAGACACACTCCCCAACAAGTTTGAACAAGGTCACCAACAATGCAACATAATTAGTCTTTGTTCATCTAGATAGTCTCTCTATCCAACATAAGCATTAGTGCATATCCAACAATAGTTGAACATGGTTAGGTTGTCTCAACAAATCCAAGTTGATTCAACAAGAAATAATCGAGTCAACAAGAAGACATCAGTTGGGTTTGCATATCAACAACTCCAAGTGTCACCCCCCTTGAGGGATCAATAAGAAACACCAAGAATTCTCATCCAAAATTCTAGTTGACAGACAACCCAACTGAAAATTAGTCGAATAATAATTAGTCGAATAATAATTAGTCGACATGCTAGTTGAATGTCATGTTAGGTCGATCCTCAATCGACCACTTCCCAGGAAATCATCGGTAAGTAAGAGGAACGTCGCTCAATTTTACAATCGATGATACACAATGATATGAATTCCTCAAACATATGGTCAAATGATTCCATGAAAATCCATCAATACATCCATAATAAATGCTAGTAGTCAACGACGGTCCACAATTCTATCATTCACATCTCTTCTGCAAATATCTAAAAGAACGATTTCTATTCCTTCAATTTTTATGGTGATGATGATGATAGGGAACATATTTTTGTGATGGTTGATCAAAGGAAGTAGGATTAGGGTCAGGTTCACTTACAAGAGTAGAACAACCTGACATATCAACGACATGCTCAAATTTTGGTGTGTGAGTAATAAACAACTTATCACTCTATTCCATGCAATAAACAATAGGTTTTTCTTCTAGAAAATTAGTCTGAACTCCACCCGCAACAAACACAAATTCCCTGATTATAGCAAGGCCAGGTGTAGGTAGGGATACAACAATAAAATCATATAAAATACATGTCTTAATGAATGGATACCTTTGACAATTGATGATATTATCTAAGGTTTCAATACTCTTTTCAAACTTCAATCTTCTATTCAACTTAATAGTTATTTTCTCCAGTTCCTTTCCTAAGGAAACGATTTCAGATTCTATCTCTTTGTAGTTTTCTTCATTTTTATTCAACTAGATTCTCACCACATCTTCCATATTTTTTTCCTCTTATACTTGAATATTTAGACTGATAATAATCTTCTCTATTTCTTCAAGGTTTTTGACATTTTTTCTTTTGAATCATGATCCTCTTCTTCATATTTTTGCAGCTACTCCTTTTGTTTCAGATTCTTTTTTATAAGATTCTTTACTTTGTTTAAGGCACACATGAGTTCTTCTTCAAGATCCACTTCCCCATCCATTTCAACATTTTCCTCTTCTTATGAAACCATTGTTTCTTTCCCTTTTTATTCATCAATCCTTGTTTGTATTTCCATAAAGAGAGTTTACTCTTTATCACTATCAAAACTTCTATCAATTCTTTCTTAAGATGAGTCACTAACACATTTTGAGTAAAGACTCTTCGTCTACTTATAAGAGTTCTTCTTCTTTTCATGCTTGTCCTGTTTGTGGTTATTTTTGTGTTGATGATGTTTTATCCCTTTCGTTATGTTATGGTATTCTTCATCATCACTACTTTCATCCTTTGCATATGGAAACTTATCGGCAAATTTTTATGCTTTTCCACAATTAAAGAATTTAAAGGGAAGTTTACCTTTGTATTTTCTAGATCCCTTTTTGAGTATTCTCATAAAATGTTCTTCCTCTGCATATGATTCATTTTCAAAGCTATCACTTTATTTTTTCTCTCTGTTCTTTGTCTTCTTTGCGGCTTTGAATGTTGCTTCTTTCTTTGATGACTTTTCTTTCTCTGTCCTCATTTCATATACTGTGAGGATCCCATGAAATTCTACCATTGTTAATGAATCAAGATTCTTTATTTCTTCATGGAGGAAACTTTAGCATCAAATATTAAGGGGAGTGAGCTTAAATTTTTTTATGCAATCATTGATTCTTCAACATTTTCACCAAGTCCTCTGATGGTGTTGACAATTTCATCCACATAGAGGAGATAGGCTGCAACATTTTCTTGGTCTTTCATTTTCAGACTCTTGAAATATATTATATGAGTTTGGTGCTTTTCTATCTTAATATTTTCATCTCCTTCATAGATATTTTGAAGCTTTTCCCAAATTTATTTTGTTTATTTACAATGCATCACCTTGATAAAATCAGATTCTAATAGACCACACAAGATGACATTCATATATTTTTCATTATGATCACTAGGCTTCTTCCTAGACACATCTGTTGGTGGAGTTTTCAGGGTTGTATAACCAGTCACGAATGATTTCCAAATATCAAACTAAATGGCCATTATATATGTTCTCATCCTTATGCTCTAGAATGCATAGTTTTTTTCATCAAACAATGGAGCTCTATTTGTAGAGAAACCTTCCTGACTAGCCATGTGTGCTCTCGAGATCTACCTTCCAGTGGTTAGACTATTTCAGAAGGAACCCTCTCTGATACCAATTGTTTAGCACACAGTTATACTGGGAGGGGGGGGAGCTGTGAATTAGTATAAGACAATATTTTTACTTTTTCAAACATTCATAAACCATAAGAAAACAATCACATATGAGATATATTAACCGTAGAACATGGAACAAAAGATTTATGTGGAAGACCTTTTGGGTGAAAACCAAAAAAAATCTCTTTATAATTATTTGTAGGCACCAAATTACTGTTATGAATATTTATAGGCACCGACCTACTTGAGACACCAATCCCCACTGGTGCAAATATTGGTAGCAACCAATCTACTCTTATAGATCTTTGTAGACACAAATCTATTGGAGACACCAATTCCCATCGCTAAGAACCAACTTAGCAAGAGACACCAATATCTTATAGATTTTCATAGACACAAATCTACTAGAGAGAACAATCCCACTACTAAGCACCAACTTATAAAGAGACACCAATATCTTACAGATCTTCATAGATACCAATCCCCACCACTAAGAACTAACTTAGCAAGAGACATCAATCTCTTTGTGTGAGTTGCATTGACCTTGACTGAGTCTACTTGCTATTTCTTCCTTCACCAAGTCTACTCATTGCTTCTACCAATACCAAGTCTACTCACTTCTTCTTCCTTCACCAAGTTTTCTCACTACTTCTGTTGTTACCATGTATGACCAAAATTTGAATTTTGAAATAGAAATTTTCCCAAAGCTTGTTTTTTTGTGTCTCTTCCCAAGAACGAACTTGTACAACACGCCACATATCCAATTTTGAAAATATTATTATGAAACTTTTACTTAAGGTCCTTTTGTATGTCTCCTCTATTCTCTGAAATCAATCTGAAGAGTCCCAGAAAAGAAGTTATAGTGAAAATGAAAAACTGACTTGTTTGAAACTAATCTTAGGACCATTCAAAAACCATAACTTCCACTAAGAATGTCTCATAAAGTGTATTGAACCAATATTTTAAATTTTTACCTAAGGTACTTCTGTATGCCTACTATGTTTTATAAAAATCACATAGTCTGAAGTATCGCAGAAACAAAGTTATAGTGAATATGCCAAACTAACATGTTTGAATTGGATTTTAGGAGCATTCAAGAACCATGATTCCACAAAGAATATATCAGTAGTGAACCAACATATGAAATTTTTACCTATGGTATTTTTGTATGTGTCCTCTGGTCTATAAATGTTTCACGGTCTAACCAGTCCCTGAAAATAAGTTATAGTGAAAATTCCAAAATGACATGTTTGAAACTAATTCCAGTAGAATTTAGGACCCCTACATTCCACATGGAATATCTCTGAAAGTATAGAGAACCAACATATGAAAGTTTTACCACATGTACACCAAAATCTCTCCTCCGTCTCTGCAAACTTTCAACGTTTGAAAAGTCCCATAAAATAAGTTATCCTGAAAGTGCCAAGCTGACTTGTTTGAAATCGATTTAAGGAGCATTCATGAACCCTAACTTCCATAGGGAATATATCCAAAAGTATAGAGAAAAAAAATATGAAATATTATCACATGTACACCAATATATCTCCTCTCCTCTGGCTCTACAAAATGTCATGGTATAAAACGCTCCATAAAATAAGTTATAGAAAAAGTACCAAGATGACCTGTTTGAAATAGATTTCAGGAGCATTAAGGAACCTTAACTTCCACAGGGAATATCTCCAAATTTATAGTGAACCCACATATGAAATGTTTACCAAATGTACACCATGATCTCTCATCCATATCTTCAAGATTTGAAGGTCTGAAATCTCCCAAAAAAAAGTTATCGCAAAAATTTCAAGATGACCTGAAACTAATTTTGCAACTCTTCCCTTTTGGAATGATATTCAATGTTTTCTCATCCACTTCGTCCAATCTTAGTACATATAGCACCCACACTGTTTCTCTCAATACTACCTATTTTTATACTTTTCATAACCCTTCATGAAGGGACATGCCCATTAATTAAATAATTAATTCCCTTTTTATTTTACTTTTCCAAATACCATGGGAAAAGACCCAACCCCATGGCTTTCAAACCCCCATTTCTCTTTTTACTTTTTCATGAGCACCCCCTTTTTTTAAATAATTGTAAACCTATATATATAAATCAATCTTGGAAATTATGTGTGTATTGTAATGTCGTAATATGACATTAATGAAAAAATTAATCCTTTGGCATCAATAAAAATAATTCCAATGTATGGATTCTTCTTCTTCTTAATTTATGATTAATTATATCACAATTCCCCAAATTCTAATAATACTAGGTTATTATATTCTAAATTAGCTTTCCAACGACCGTAATCACACTCAAATGAGAGCTCTAGATAGATAGATATGGCCTCTTAAACTTTATAAGGAATCACACTATCGAAAACACCTTTGTGGAGAATTTCCACCGGAATGCAAATTTTCCCACCTATTGATTTCCCCAGCAGCCTATAGCCTCCAACATTGTCGAGCTCCCTTCATCAGGATTCACCTATAGGTATGTTAAGTTAACACTTTTCAAGGATTTTTCAAAGCCTTTGGCCCATGCGACTATCATGCCCTCTCTATTGGTATTTTCCCATAGGGTAGAAAATTTTCAACACATAGATTCTTCCCAAATCCCACAACTCGCGAAGCTATCATAATTAAATCTTCTTGTAATGTCTTCTGAACATGCCCTCCCATCGACTGATATTCAATGGATTTTTGAGATCAAGTCTCATCTCCCATTGGATGGTCAAGATTCATCCTTGACATCCAGTTAATCCCCTTTGACCTTTACCATTAGCAAAGGTGGGTCCCACCGTACCCTATTTCCACATGGAAATATTTGTTTCACCTACCATTGTTGACATGTCATATAACATGAAATGTTGATAGGTCATGTTGACTCAACAAGCTAATGTCACATTTTCTTCCACTTTCGGCCTTCTCATGACAACATGATTTTTTGATAGATCAGACGATTGACAATCATTCCTTACACAGTCTGAATCTCTACGGCCTCCAAAACTACATGATATTTAATGGAGTTCCATGACATCAAAATATTTGATAGTAGAGATCTGCTCAATCTAATGTCTCCTATCCATTTTGGGTATGAAAGTGATTTCTAGGTACCTTGATAAAAGTAACCTGAATAACTCTCCTCGAAACATTTTTCGCAAGATTTGATATCTTAGAATGATGTACTTTATCAATGATATAGATCTATGCAGGTCCTCAAACTTCTCAATGGTTACTTTAGTCAAACAATCTTCTTCGGAAACATAATATCACCACTGAGATTTTTGAATGGATTCTTCCAAAGCCACTTTTCTGAAATATCTAACAGTTGGAATGTCTCAGATCTAATGTTATCTATTCACTTTAGGATCAAATATGACCGATATTTAGTCAATCGAACTGATTTATTTCAGAAAATAAATATCTCTGCAAGATTTCTAAATAGGCTTTCCTAAAAATTCCTTTTTAGAGATCTGACGGTTGAAATATCTCAATTTTGTAGATCGAAATGACCATATATCCATGGTTGAAAACTATAGAATACCACAAGATGTTGGGTCCATGCCAAAATAAAACTGCATGCAACCATCCACGTGGATTCCACGTCATCCCCATGTAGACTCCACATCATTGTACAACAAAATATTCTAAGTTTTCCAAATTTCTCCAAATTCACGAAAATTCCTTGATTTCCAAGAAATGGTTTGGCCGCCCAAGGACCCACTAGCTCAACTTATCCATCGAAGACAATATTACAACTTGTATTCAACCAATGCACTCCAAGCACTACAAACTAGGCTCTGATACCAATATATAATGTACCCTTGTCCTAGTTACCTTTGAAAAATCGCTTTCCTTGGCAATTTCAAAGTTTTTGATACCATTCTTATGAATAAAGAACATGACAATGTACATGAAATTAAAAAAAAACATGCATGACTGTAAAATAAAACATAACAAACCATGCACAACAATTAACAACAATGAGCATGTCATAAACTTATCACAAAGAGAAATTAAATACATAGCAGAAATAACTATCAACACATAGAAACCATGACTTAGAACTTATCTTTCAAATATTCAATCCACCAATTGGTTGTAGACATCAAACGTTCCACCAAACCTTAGAAAATTTTTCTCTAGCTCTCAATAGTAGGCCACACCCAAGCCAAGGCTATGAATCCACCAGGACGGGTCCTAGGCCAAATTTTAGTTTCACAAACGATTTTGATATCAAGCTCTCACAGTTTCTCAACCACACAAAAATCCCATTTTACCAACTCTCTCTCTTCCCTTCATCCTTCACAACCCAAGGAGAATGAACCCCCTTCACTACCACGTAGTACCTCAGGTTTTCCACCTCTTTCCAGGGCTCCAATGCTATTGATCAAGAAATATTAATGTTGGAACTTTAATGATTCACATATGTGGACAAGTTTTGTCAGCATGCCAATGCATCTCATGCACACATGCATCAATTCTCTTCTAAAAACCACTAGTTTTTCCTATATACATGTTACACATTATTTTCGTTATCCCTATGACCATTAAGGATGTAAACCTATATGTTGCCTTCAGAGGGGTCAGTGGCCTGAGTTCCTGAAGAAAGAAGAGAGAAGAACTTTTCCTGAGAAAAGAAGTTGCATTCTCCTTTGTAAAAACCCTATTAAAGAGGATGTTCGCAGGGTGTGAGAATGCCTGATTCTCGCAAGCTGCACCATAGCTGGGTTACAAGAGGTTCACATGTTTCTCTATAAGCAGGGTGCGAGAATGCTCATACATGGGAAAAATGAGCATATTCTTGATGCTTCTAGAAGGAGAAACTTCCATGGTGAGGTGGCATCCGAATGGTTTGGATCTTACTCGCTTTCATGATTTAGTGGGATCATCGTAACTTCCTCACCTTATCCTCTTCAGCTTATAAAAGGATAGGAGCTCTCATGGAGAAGGGCTAAGTTGTTTTTGGCTTGGGATTGTTAGCTTGGTTAGAGTGGCTTTGAGATTTGCTTTGTCAAGATAGATTGTGAGTAGCTATCAGATCCATGATCTCAAAATCCTTGGAGCAAGAAGTGTGTGGGGAATGAAGGACAGTTGGAAGGGACCTTACGACATCAAGGCCATGGTTGTAATCTCTCTTTCACATTTAATATGATATAGTAAT
>JZKD02S2172750.1:318835-339853 GCA_000966675.3 Picea glauca
GAAGAGAAATGTGATTCAAAAGCCAAAATATCATAAATCCTTGAAGAAATAGAGAATATATTATCAACCTAAATATTCAACTAGAAGAGGAAAAAAGGACCGAAGAGGTGGTGAGAATCCAACAGAAGAAAAAGGAAGAAAACTGTGAAGAGATAAAATCTGAAATTGTTTTCTTAAGAAAGGAACTAGAGAAAAAAACTATTAAGTTGAATAGAATCTTGAAGTTTGAAAAGAGTATTGAAACCTTAGATAATATCATCAATTGTCAAAGGTATCAATTCATTAAGACATGTCTTGGATATGATGTTTTTGTTTCGTCCCTACCTACACCTAGCCTTGCTACAACAGGGGATTTTTTGTTTGTTGCGGGTGGAGTTCGTATTGGTTTCCCAAAAGAGCAAATACTATTGATTTTGTTGAATAGAGTGATAAGTTTCATGTTCCTCACATACCATAATTTGAGCATGTTTTTGATATGTCAATTTATTATACTCATGTAAGTGAACTTGACCCTGAGCCTATTTCCTCTTATTAAATAGAAAAATAATGTGTGCCCTATCATCATCCTCACCACAAAAATTGAAGGAATTGAAATCATACTTTCATATCTTTGCAAAAGAGACATGAAAGACAGAATTGTGAACCAATGTCGACTACGAAGATATATTGAGGTTGGATTGATGGATGGTCGTGGAATAATTTGACTAGATGTTTGAGGAATTCATATTGTTTTGTATCATCATTTGTGCAGTCATACAATGTTCCTCTTACTTACTAATGATTCCCTTGGAAGTGGTCCACCGAGGATCAACCTGACCTGACAATCGACTGATTTTTTACTAGATTCTTCATCGACGATTATTTTCGATGAGAACTATTGCTTATAATTATTAATACCTCATGGGGGAGAATACTTGGAGTTGTTGATATGTGAACCTAACCGATGTCTTCTTGTTGACTCAATTGTTTCTTATTGAATAGAGTTGAATTTGTTGAGACCGACTGAACCATGTTCGATTATTGTTGGAAATGCACTACTACTTACGTTGGATACAGAGACATTCTATATTAATAGAGACTAATTATCTTATGGTGTTGGTGATAGTGTTCATACTTCTTAGGGAGTGTTGCTTTACCATGTTTGAGCAATTATTGCAGTCAGAACAAATTAAGGGACATGCAATTAGGAGTAATATCCATATCATCACTAAGTGATTAAGGAGAAGCACAAGCTCACAAGGAGCATGCCTATGCCATTGATGTAAAAGGGGGAGAGTTGCAGACAGAGGGACAATTATTTGTATTCTTAGGAGAGTTGTATACAGGGGGAGAATTCTTTCTATGCCTAGTGGACTATGTGTTTTGTTGCAGGATTGTCATCAATGACAAAGGAGGAGATTGTTGGAATTATTGTCATTGATGTCAAAGGATTAATGTTTTCATTATTGTCATATTACATTACAATACACACATAATTTCCAAGATTAATTTATATATAGGTTTACAATTATATTAAAAAAGCAGTGCACGTGAAAAAGTAAAAATTGAAATGGGGGTTTCGAACCCATGCATTTGGATATTTTCCCACGGTATTTGGAAAAGTAAAATAAATAAAAAAAGAAATTAATTATTTGATTAATGGACATGTCCCTTTGTGAAGGGTTATGAAAAATTATAAAAAGAGATAGTATTGAGAGAAAGTGTCTGGGTGAAATATTTAGTAACATTTTAAGAAGTGGATGAGCAAAGATTGAATATGATTCCAAAATGGAAGAGTTGTGAAATTAGTTTTAGGTCATCTTGGAATTTCCACGATAACTTTTTTCTATGATGTTTTAGACCTTGAAATTTTGAAGAGACAGAGGATAGTTCTTGGTGTACATGTGGTAAAATTTTCATATGTTGGTTCACTATACCTTTAGATATATTCCCTATGTAAGTTAGGGTTCTTGAATGCTCCTAAAATTAGTTTCAAATAGGTCATATTGGAACTTTCACTATAACTTATTTTTTGTGACGTTTCAGACCTTGAAAATTTTCAAAAACAAAGGATATATCATTATGTACATTTGATAAAAAATTCATAGGTTCATTCACTCTAATTTTGGAGATATTCCCTGTAGATGTTAGGGTTCTTGAATGCTCATGAAATCAGTTTCAAATAGGCCAGATTGGAAATTTATCTATAATTTATTTTATGGGACATTTTAGACCTTGAAATTTTGCAGAGACGGAGGAACAATATTTGTACATGTGGTAAAAATTTCATATTTTGGTTCTCTAAAATTTGTGAGATATGCCATGTGGAATTTAGGATTAATGAATGCTCCTAAAATCAGTTTCAAACACGTCAATTTGGCATTTTCACTATAAATTCTTTTCTGGGACACTTCAGACTGTGAAAATTTTACATAATATAGGAGACATATAGAAGTACCCGAGGTAAAACATTTCATAGGTTGGCTCATTGTATTTTATGAGATATGCTCTATGGAAGTTAGGGTTCTTGAATGCTCCTAAAATTAGTTTCAAACAAGTTAGTTTGGCATTTTCACTATAACTTATTTTCTGAGACTCTTCAAATAGTGAAATTTTTATAGAAAAGAGGATACATATAGAAGTACCTTGGGTAAAAATTTCAGATTTTGGTTCACTTACTTTATGAGATATTCTTAGTGGAATTTAGGGTTTATGAATGGTATTAAGATTAGTTTCAAACATGTCAGTTTGGAATGTTCACTATAACTTCTTTTTTGGGACTCTTCAGACTGTGAAAAATTTAGAGAATAGAGGAGACATATAGAAGGACCTCAAGAAAAAAATTTAGAATAATATTTGAAAAATTGGTTATGTGGCATGCTGTAAAATTTTGTTCTTGGGAAGAGGCCCAAAAAACAAGCTTTGGGAAAGGTTCCGTTTGGAAATTCAAAATTTGGTCAGAACTAGAAAAGGTAGAAATAGTGAGAAGAATTGGTGAAGAAATAAGCAATGAGTAGACCTGGTAAAGGAAGAAGTGGTGAGTATAACTGGTGAAGAAATAAATAGAAAGAAAACATGGTGAAGGTTGATGCAACTCACTCAAAGAGATTAATGTCTCTTGCTAAGTTGGTTCCTAGCAGTGGGGATTGGTGTCTACAAATATTTGTAAGACATTGGTGTATCTTTATAAGTTGGTGTCTAGAAGTGGGGATTCGTGTCTCTAGTAGATTGGTGTCTACAAAGATCTGTAAGAGATTGGAATCTCATGCTAAGATTGCGCTTAGCAATGGG
The DNA here is from genome assembly GCA_000966675.3 of Picea glauca. Lineage (NCBI taxonomy): Eukaryota > Viridiplantae > Streptophyta > Pinopsida > Pinales > Pinaceae > Picea > Picea glauca. Next base: position 322,106 of record JZKD02S2172750.1, read on the forward strand.
GATCGGTGTCTACTAAGATCTGTCAGAGTAGGTTGGTGCCTACCAGAATTTGTCCCAATGGGGATTGATGTCTCCAAAATGTTGGTGCCTACAAATATTTTTAATAGTAGGTTGGTGTCTACAAATAATTATAAAGATAATTTTTGTGGTTTTCTCTCGAAAGGATTTCCATGTAAATCTTATGTTCCATGTTATACAGTTAATAGATCTCATATGTGATTATTTTCTTATTGATGATGAATGTTTGAAAAAGTAAAAAATATTTTCTTGTATTGATTCACTCCCCCCCTCTCAGTATAAGTGTGTGCTCAACACTATATCTTTAACTGGCAAGCTTTCTTATAATATTCCTAGCTCTAACAAAACAGTTTCTTACACAATTTATAGAATTAAGGGGCATACACATATTAGTTCAATCCAAAATTGCATATTAGAGACGTGGAAGGTGCAGAGAGAGCCTTCAATCATGAGACAAAATAAAAATGCCAACATATCAATGTTGGTAATGTAGAGACAAAATCTAATGGACACAAGAGCATAGTGGAACCAGTGGAATTGGTGTATAATGTGAGAAGTTGGGGAATGGAAGTGAAAAGTTATAGATATGACAATGAGAATATAATGAGGGCATGAGAGGAGAAGAATAAAATAAATTCTTAGATGAAGAAAATCCTAAATCAGTTGCAAACACAAGTGAAGAATGGATCAGGTTCATGACATGAGGAAAGAGGAAGAAATCGTGAAAGGATAGATAACTATCGAATGTCTAGTCACTCAAGAAGTGATAGTAGAACTCAAAGGTATCATCCACCTACTCAATCAACTACAAATTTGTATGCCTTCAAGGAGTCAAGGAGAAATATAGAAGTATTGGGCCTATTAGGAATCAAAGAAGAATATATGAGTTAGACATATTGCAAGGAGAGCTTAGGAAGATTAAGCCACCATCCTTTGATGGTGAAAGAAGAGGTGAGGATGATGTTGAAGCCTGGTTGCTTGGGATCATAACATATTTCCAGTTGCACAAGTTATCCTCTAACCTAGAATCCAAGGTTTTTGCATACCATTTGCATGGAAACGTTGCTCTGTTGTGGAACAAACTGAAGCAAGTTGAGCACATTTATGTGAGTAAGATTACTTTGAAGAAGTTCAATAAACATTTTCAATGGGAGTGTCTTTCAAAGAATTATTATGATAAAAATATGAAAGAGTTATTTTAACTGAGGTTGGGGAGCGTGACCATTGGAGGATATGAAAATAAGTTCTTAGGATTGCAAAGATATGTGGGGTTTATTAAGGAAGAGAAGGTGAAAATACAAAGGTTTATAAGTGGAGTTCTATCTTTCTATAAAGATAAAATTCAATATGATGAACCAAAAGCCTCGACATAAACCATTAGAAAGGCCAACTACATTTATGATCAATACAAAGCAAAAGAGACTTTTCGGAAGTCTTGGAAGGATAAGAAGAAGGAGAAATATGATCAAAGAATAAAGGGATTAAAACATCCTTTCAATAGAGACAGTCCTAGCACAAATAAGCAAGATCAATATGCTAAGAATGAATCTAAGAAGGAAGACTCCTTGGGAAAAAGGGGAATACTACCAATCAAATGTTGGGAATGTAAAGAAGATCACATGTACAAGGATTCCCCCCACAGAGAAGGAAAAACAAGGACACTACACAACATCCAAGAGGATACTATAGTGGAATACATGGGCATACAATACTCCAAGGATATATGTAGACCTAGAATATTGACAAGTAGAACATCAACACCATATGATTGAGGTGGAAGGTAAGATCATAAGTCATCAATGTTTCTATTTTAATTGATTCAGGATCAATCCATAGGTACATTTCTCCTAAAATAGTGAACAGATTTAATTTGAAGAAAAGAAAACTTGAAAGATCATGGTTGGTTCAGTTGGTCACTAGAACCAAAAGAAGGATCAATGAGGTTATCATATATTTCCCAATAAATATAAATGGATTGAACACCAAGGTTGATCTTAATATCATACCATTTGGATCTTATGATATCCTAATTGGAATGAAGTGGTTGGACAAGCACCATTTTATCATAGATCAACACAATAAAACATTTACATGTCTTAATGAAGAAGGGAAATAGAGCACTATAAAAGGAATTCTGAGACCCATTTCTATAAGAGATATTTCATCCTTGAAGTTGAAGAGTTGTTTCAAGAAAGGATGTCAATTATATGCAACTCATGTGGAGGAGCCAGAACAATCCAAAGAGACAAGCCTTGAATATTTTTTAGTATTGCAAGAGTTTGAGGATGCATTCCAAGAAATACTTGGATTTCCACCAAAGAGGGATATATATTTCTACCAAGAGATGCCCGAGTATCAAAGACTCCTTACATAATGAGTACTCCAAAATTAAAAGAATTACAAATGCAGTTGAAAGAATTATTGAAGAAGGGGTACATATGCCCCAATGGTTCACCTTGGGGAGCACCAGTACTCTTTGTGAAAAAGAAATCTGGGATGTTGAGGATGTGTATTGAATTTAGATAGTTGAATAAATCCATTGTGAAGAACAAGTACCCTCTACCTAGGATTGATGACCTCTTTGACCAACTAAGAGGAGAAAAGATATTTTCAAAGATAGACTTGAGATCGTGATATCACCATGTGAGAATCAAGTAAGAAGACATCAATAAGAAAAAATTTAGAACCAGGTATGGGAATTATGAATTTGTAGTGGTGCCATTTAGATTGACCAATGAAAAAGTTGTCTTTATGTGTTTGATGAATGGCATATTCAGGAATTATTTGGATAAGTTTGTCCCTGTACTGTTCCTAGATGACATACTTGTTTATTCTAATTCAGAAGAAGAACATGAACATCAACTCAGGTTGGAATTTGGTGTTGCAAGTGCTAAGGGAACATTATCTTTATTCCAAGCTAAGTAAGTGTTTTTTTTATCAAGAATAGATCCATTATTTCGGGCATATTATTTCAAAGTGTTGGTGTTACGTACAGGTTGTAAGTCCCTAGGTTCAATTTATATTTAACCAACAAAACCCATCGGACACTAGCCCTTTCAGCATCATCTTCTTGTGTAGATGAAGTCTCACCTGAGGTATTTATTGGTACTATTAGAACCAATCTTCTACAATATTGAGGGAGTGGGAGGTGGCCATCTTGTTCATTCTTCTTTATAATTCATGTGCACGTGATTCTATATTTGTTCCTTATTAACTACTTAGTGATTCAAATTCATACTATCATTCTATTCCAGATTCATGTATACTTCATTGTTGTAACAATTATGAACATTGCACCATGTTTAACCATAAGACAAATCTATTCTACAATGCATTCAGATAGAATTCATAAGAAAACATATAAATACAGACAACAAAATATTCAGTATCATCTTCTTAGCATTCATTCATTGATTCTTCTCATCAACAAGTTGTTACATTTAAGAAATCTGGAACCCAATCATATGGAGGAACCCCTAACAGTGAACCACAACTCGAGAGAAGGAACCCCATTTTCCCAACCCATTACATATTTATACAGAAATCTAGGGGAAAAAAACTCTAATCCGTTCATCCCAAATATACCCCATTATAATGCATACTTCCCTTAGCTAACTGGTTATTCATGTTTATTTTCCCTCTGCATGTTGCTTTCTATTGTTCTTCTATTTCTAGAATTTCAGTTTGTTATCCATCTATCATGCTTTATTCTCTCACTTTCTTCTCTTTCTTTATCCTCTGTCGGCTTTATTATTCTATTTTCTTTATTCTCATGTCTGCACGTTGTCTTCCTTCTGTGCACGTTCCTCCTTATGTGCATTGTCCTCCTAGATGCACCTTAGTTGCATGCTCCCTAGTTTTCCTTCTTATTTCGCACACTTTTCCTATACTTAGGATTTTCCCCAAAACTATATCAAAACTGCAAAATTGTTTCCAAAGTTTCATGTCCAACAAGCCCCCAACACTCAATTGTGGCTCGTCTCGAGAAAGTTAGGCATGTTTCCTGCTCTTTCATGTTGAAATGAAGTTTTGAGAGGAAGCCTTTACTACCTCCACCTCTTTGATGAGTGTGGACTATGTTTCTCCTATCTCATTTTCCCCCTGTGTGGTCAAGTTTGTAAGTTTGTCCTCTTCTTCAATCATTTCATGCTTGACCTTACCCTGGACAATGGAAAATCCCCCAATTACCTTCATTTCTTCTTCCTGCAGTGGTCCCAGTCTCTGTTAAGGATATTTTTTATCCCTCATATTTTCGACCTCCATGTATGAATTCCTTTGATCCAAAATGGACATCATCATATTTGCTTGTGGAATTGTCATTATCTTCTGTGAAGCTTGATGTGCTCTTTCTTGTTCTTCTCTTAAGCGTGCTTCCACTACCTTCATCTCTAGGTATTCTACCAACTCATTCCATATATGTGCGCTCTCCTCACAGAGTTTGGTGCATTATCCTTCTACTTTATTAATATTGGAAACTGTTGTCATCTCCATTCTCTCCCTATACTTGTGCATTTCCCATGGCGTTCCTGGCATGCTTCGTAATTTTAAATCCTCAATATGCTCACGGAAGCCCTTAATGATGTCCTCGATCTTCAAAACTTGTTCTTCCATAGTATGTTCTACTACTATGGGGATTTTTGAATTGCTTTATATAGTTTATGGACATCTACTTGGTTTTTTTGTTTTATCCCTTTAGCCTCATCCTTTTCCCTTCATGCTTTCTTTTCCCTCTACTCAGCCTTGTCTTTAATCTACACAAATTCTTCTACTCTGCCTTCAACTTCCTTATTTTTTTGAATTTTTGTGTCATATTTCTCCTATGATTTGGATCTTTCACCCCTTATTCTTTTCATTTCTTTGTGTTCTTCCTCTCCTCTCTTACTCATTTCTTGCAACAATCATGCTTGCAAGTCTTGTAGTCTTTGCATCGATATCCTTGATATGACTATATTGAGATAGCCCAGTGAATTTACTTGCACTTGTAACTCACCCATTGACAACTCCAATGCATATGTCTCAATATGTAAGGTTCTATACCCTATTGTTAGTTGTGTCAGGTCCGACTGCATGCTTTTTTCTTCTCTCCATGGAACCATGGACGGTCCTTCCCTGATCCTGTGATCTTTCGTGATGCTTGTTGCTTCTAGCATCTACTGGAGTGTGGCCAGTTGTTCCTGCACATTTTTTTGTTGTTCCACTTGCTTCCTTACTGCCTCCTCCATTATTTCATATGTGACATCCTGAACCTGGTAGCCGATCATATGCATATCATAATCAGTTAATGCATACATTGGGGTCTCTCTATCTGATTTGACCTTCTTGTATGCCCCCATGCATTCTCTTTCCATGTATCCTTCATTGTTGTCCCTATTGTTGGGACTAGCTATGGCTCCTCTATTGTGGATGGACTAGGTTGATCTCCTGCACCATTGTTTTTCTCATCTTTTGGATCCTCTTCACTTTTTTCTTTCTCTTCTCCCTTGTCTGAGTGCCTTGTTTTATTGATTGGGATTTTCCAATCCTCTTCCCAGTCATTGACTATCAAGCTCATGTCCTTTTTTGTCAACATGTAACTACTTGGCAACCATTGGCACATTGTATCCTTCCTGGCCTGCACGTACATGTGGTGCATGCCTTCTCTAAACCACGTGATATCCTTATATGTTTCTACCATTTTGGCTGATATGCACGGTGTGTGCCCAACTAAATGTGTGATATTTTCCAAGTAGATAAAAAATGTAGCGTTACTATCATTTTTTCTTCTCTTAATTGTTGTGTGCCATAAATTGGTATACATCCTAGCCAAATTTCCTCTCCCTTATGCGTGCATGTGCTAGTAATATCCTAGGTATTTCCACCCAATTAGCGCAATAAAGATCAACAACCATGCATAATGGAATTTTGTGCCCTTTTCCTAGGCCTCCATGCAATTATGTAAAAACTAGTCCACCAAGAAGGTGGGCCAATTCATCTGTACCCCTTCCACACACTTCTCTATGATTGAAATGATTGCAGCTGGTACTTCATATTTGCGACATTTTCACAGCATCTTGCAGGCCAGTACATGCGTCACAAACCTCACATTTTTATCGTTGATTCTTTTAACATCCAGACCCCTCTTTCCCCTTAACGTCTGAAATTTTTCTTTCATCAAATTGGAGAGGGATCGCTCTCCCGCCTTGTTGAACAATAGGCCCAGATATTCCCCAGATTTTGGTAGTCATGTAATACATGAAATCAACATAGTATCGATTGATATTGGGGGATCAAGCCAGAGTGTCCTCCCATGAACACAACTTAGCAACACCTTCACGCATGCATTAATTTCCGTACTCTGCCCAAAATGTGGAATTTCTAACAAGTTCAATATACCTTCGTTCTCCAACCTTGACGCCTAGTCCTATGGATATAGAAATATTTCTCATATGTCTGGGATGCTCCTAGTGTGCAAATATTTCTCCCTGTCCAACTTCGAGAATTTTTATGCATCAGTGATGTCATGATCCATAAACTTTAGGCTCACAATATTTCCAAGCATATCTTCTTCACTGCTTACACTAGCCGGAACTGGTGCTATCGGAAAGGGGTACTTCCTGTTGGTTGGTACTTGTACCGGTGGCATGCCATCCATACTTGGTGGTAGGTAGTCTCTTTTAAAATTCGTTTGTGATGGCATAGCCAAAGTTTTGGCTACCTCTTGAACTTTTGGTATCTCTACCGTTCATTTTTCTTGTTTTCTTGCTGTTGTTGACAGTGCTCCAACCTTTAACGGTGACATTTATATCCTATGATGGATTCCTATATTAACTCGGCATCTCTTCACGGGTATTTTTAGCTTGGCTCTAGTGCTCTCAAATTCGCTCTAGTTCATTCTTTTTTTCTCCCACTCACAAAAATGACTTAGAATTAACGATTTCCTGCNGAAGAGAAATGTGATTCAAAAGCCAAAATATCATAAATCCTTGAAGAAATAGAGAATATATTATCAACCTAAATATTCAACTAGAAGAGGAAAAAAGGACCGAAGAGGTGGTGAGAATCCAACAGAAGAAAAAGGAAGAAAACTGTGAAGAGATAAAATCTGAAATTGTTTTCTTAAGAAAGGAACTAGAGAAAAAAACTATTAAGTTGAATAGAATCTTGAAGTTTGAAAAGAGTATTGAAACCTTAGATAATATCATCAATTGTCAAAGGTATCAATTCATTAAGACATGTCTTGGATATGATGTTTTTGTTTCGTCCCTACCTACACCTAGCCTTGCTACAACAGGGGATTTTTTGTTTGTTGCGGGTGGAGTTCGTATTGGTTTCCCAAAAGAGCAAATACTATTGATTTTGTTGAATAGAGTGATAAGTTTCATGTTCCTCACATACCATAATTTGAGCATGTTTTTGATATGTCAATTTATTATACTCATGTAAGTGAACTTGACCCTGAGCCTATTTCCTCTTATTAAATAGAAAAATAATGTGTGCCCTATCATCATCCTCACCACAAAAATTGAAGGAATTGAAATCATACTTTCATATCTTTGCAAAAGAGACATGAAAGACAGAATTGTGAACCAATGTCGACTACGAAGATATATTGAGGTTGGATTGATGGATGGTCGTGGAATAATTTGACTAGATGTTTGAGGAATTCATATTGTTTTGTATCATCATTTGTGCAGTCATACAATGTTCCTCTTACTTACTAATGATTCCCTTGGAAGTGGTCCACCGAGGATCAACCTGACCTGACAATCGACTGATTTTTTACTAGATTCTTCATCGACGATTATTTTCGATGAGAACTATTGCTTATAATTATTAATACCTCATGGGGGAGAATACTTGGAGTTGTTGATATGTGAACCTAACCGATGTCTTCTTGTTGACTCAATTGTTTCTTATTGAATAGAGTTGAATTTGTTGAGACCGACTGAACCATGTTCGATTATTGTTGGAAATGCACTACTACTTACGTTGGATACAGAGACATTCTATATTAATAGAGACTAATTATCTTATGGTGTTGGTGATAGTGTTCATACTTCTTAGGGAGTGTTGCTTTACCATGTTTGAGCAATTATTGCAGTCAGAACAAATTAAGGGACATGCAATTAGGAGTAATATCCATATCATCACTAAGTGATTAAGGAGAAGCACAAGCTCACAAGGAGCATGCCTATGCCATTGATGTAAAAGGGGGAGAGTTGCAGACAGAGGGACAATTATTTGTATTCTTAGGAGAGTTGTATACAGGGGGAGAATTCTTTCTATGCCTAGTGGACTATGTGTTTTGTTGCAGGATTGTCATCAATGACAAAGGAGGAGATTGTTGGAATTATTGTCATTGATGTCAAAGGATTAATGTTTTCATTATTGTCATATTACATTACAATACACACATAATTTCCAAGATTAATTTATATATAGGTTTACAATTATATTAAAAAAGCAGTGCACGTGAAAAAGTAAAAATTGAAATGGGGGTTTCGAACCCATGCATTTGGATATTTTCCCACGGTATTTGGAAAAGTAAAATAAATAAAAAAAGAAATTAATTATTTGATTAATGGACATGTCCCTTTGTGAAGGGTTATGAAAAATTATAAAAAGAGATAGTATTGAGAGAAAGTGTCTGGGTGAAATATTTAGTAACATTTTAAGAAGTGGATGAGCAAAGATTGAATATGATTCCAAAATGGAAGAGTTGTGAAATTAGTTTTAGGTCATCTTGGAATTTCCACGATAACTTTTTTCTATGATGTTTTAGACCTTGAAATTTTGAAGAGACAGAGGATAGTTCTTGGTGTACATGTGGTAAAATTTTCATATGTTGGTTCACTATACCTTTAGATATATTCCCTATGTAAGTTAGGGTTCTTGAATGCTCCTAAAATTAGTTTCAAATAGGTCATATTGGAACTTTCACTATAACTTATTTTTTGTGACGTTTCAGACCTTGAAAATTTTCAAAAACAAAGGATATATCATTATGTACATTTGATAAAAAATTCATAGGTTCATTCACTCTAATTTTGGAGATATTCCCTGTAGATGTTAGGGTTCTTGAATGCTCATGAAATCAGTTTCAAATAGGCCAGATTGGAAATTTATCTATAATTTATTTTATGGGACATTTTAGACCTTGAAATTTTGCAGAGACGGAGGAACAATATTTGTACATGTGGTAAAAATTTCATATTTTGGTTCTCTAAAATTTGTGAGATATGCCATGTGGAATTTAGGATTAATGAATGCTCCTAAAATCAGTTTCAAACACGTCAATTTGGCATTTTCACTATAAATTCTTTTCTGGGACACTTCAGACTGTGAAAATTTTACATAATATAGGAGACATATAGAAGTACCCGAGGTAAAACATTTCATAGGTTGGCTCATTGTATTTTATGAGATATGCTCTATGGAAGTTAGGGTTCTTGAATGCTCCTAAAATTAGTTTCAAACAAGTTAGTTTGGCATTTTCACTATAACTTATTTTCTGAGACTCTTCAAATAGTGAAATTTTTATAGAAAAGAGGATACATATAGAAGTACCTTGGGTAAAAATTTCAGATTTTGGTTCACTTACTTTATGAGATATTCTTAGTGGAATTTAGGGTTTATGAATGGTATTAAGATTAGTTTCAAACATGTCAGTTTGGAATGTTCACTATAACTTCTTTTTTGGGACTCTTCAGACTGTGAAAAATTTAGAGAATAGAGGAGACATATAGAAGGACCTCAAGAAAAAAATTTAGAATAATATTTGAAAAATTGGTTATGTGGCATGCTGTAAAATTTTGTTCTTGGGAAGAGGCCCAAAAAACAAGCTTTGGGAAAGGTTCCGTTTGGAAATTCAAAATTTGGTCAGAACTAGAAAAGGTAGAAATAGTGAGAAGAATTGGTGAAGAAATAAGCAATGAGTAGACCTGGTAAAGGAAGAAGTGGTGAGTATAACTGGTGAAGAAATAAATAGAAAGAAAACATGGTGAAGGTTGATGCAACTCACTCAAAGAGATTAATGTCTCTTGCTAAGTTGGTTCCTAGCAGTGGGGATTGGTGTCTACAAATATTTGTAAGACATTGGTGTATCTTTATAAGTTGGTGTCTAGAAGTGGGGATTCGTGTCTCTAGTAGATTGGTGTCTACAAAGATCTGTAAGAGATTGGAATCTCATGCTAAGATTGCGCTTAGCAATGGGGATCGGTGTCTACTAAGATCTGTCAGAGTAGGTTGGTGCCTACCAGAATTTGTCCCAATGGGGATTGATGTCTCCAAAATGTTGGTGCCTACAAATATTTTTAATAGTAGGTTGGTGTCTACAAATAATTATAAAGATAATTTTTGTGGTTTTCTCTCGAAAGGATTTCCATGTAAATCTTATGTTCCATGTTATACAGTTAATAGATCTCATATGTGATTATTTTCTTATTGATGATGAATGTTTGAAAAAGTAAAAAATATTTTCTTGTATTGATTCACTCCCCCCCTCTCAGTATAAGTGTGTGCTCAACACTATATCTTTAACTGGCAAGCTTTCTTATAATATTCCTAGCTCTAACAAAACAGTTTCTTACACAATTTATAGAATTAAGGGGCATACACATATTAGTTCAATCCAAAATTGCATATTAGAGACGTGGAAGGTGCAGAGAGAGCCTTCAATCATGAGACAAAATAAAAATGCCAACATATCAATGTTGGTAATGTAGAGACAAAATCTAATGGACACAAGAGCATAGTGGAACCAGTGGAATTGGTGTATAATGTGAGAAGTTGGGGAATGGAAGTGAAAAGTTATAGATATGACAATGAGAATATAATGAGGGCATGAGAGGAGAAGAATAAAATAAATTCTTAGATGAAGAAAATCCTAAATCAGTTGCAAACACAAGTGAAGAATGGATCAGGTTCATGACATGAGGAAAGAGGAAGAAATCGTGAAAGGATAGATAACTATCGAATGTCTAGTCACTCAAGAAGTGATAGTAGAACTCAAAGGTATCATCCACCTACTCAATCAACTACAAATTTGTATGCCTTCAAGGAGTCAAGGAGAAATATAGAAGTATTGGGCCTATTAGGAATCAAAGAAGAATATATGAGTTAGACATATTGCAAGGAGAGCTTAGGAAGATTAAGCCACCATCCTTTGATGGTGAAAGAAGAGGTGAGGATGATGTTGAAGCCTGGTTGCTTGGGATCATAACATATTTCCAGTTGCACAAGTTATCCTCTAACCTAGAATCCAAGGTTTTTGCATACCATTTGCATGGAAACGTTGCTCTGTTGTGGAACAAACTGAAGCAAGTTGAGCACATTTATGTGAGTAAGATTACTTTGAAGAAGTTCAATAAACATTTTCAATGGGAGTGTCTTTCAAAGAATTATTATGATAAAAATATGAAAGAGTTATTTTAACTGAGGTTGGGGAGCGTGACCATTGGAGGATATGAAAATAAGTTCTTAGGATTGCAAAGATATGTGGGGTTTATTAAGGAAGAGAAGGTGAAAATACAAAGGTTTATAAGTGGAGTTCTATCTTTCTATAAAGATAAAATTCAATATGATGAACCAAAAGCCTCGACATAAACCATTAGAAAGGCCAACTACATTTATGATCAATACAAAGCAAAAGAGACTTTTCGGAAGTCTTGGAAGGATAAGAAGAAGGAGAAATATGATCAAAGAATAAAGGGATTAAAACATCCTTTCAATAGAGACAGTCCTAGCACAAATAAGCAAGATCAATATGCTAAGAATGAATCTAAGAAGGAAGACTCCTTGGGAAAAAGGGGAATACTACCAATCAAATGTTGGGAATGTAAAGAAGATCACATGTACAAGGATTCCCCCCACAGAGAAGGAAAAACAAGGACACTACACAACATCCAAGAGGATACTATAGTGGAATACATGGGCATACAATACTCCAAGGATATATGTAGACCTAGAATATTGACAAGTAGAACATCAACACCATATGATTGAGGTGGAAGGTAAGATCATAAGTCATCAATGTTTCTATTTTAATTGATTCAGGATCAATCCATAGGTACATTTCTCCTAAAATAGTGAACAGATTTAATTTGAAGAAAAGAAAACTTGAAAGATCATGGTTGGTTCAGTTGGTCACTAGAACCAAAAGAAGGATCAATGAGGTTATCATATATTTCCCAATAAATATAAATGGATTGAACACCAAGGTTGATCTTAATATCATACCATTTGGATCTTATGATATCCTAATTGGAATGAAGTGGTTGGACAAGCACCATTTTATCATAGATCAACACAATAAAACATTTACATGTCTTAATGAAGAAGGGAAATAGAGCACTATAAAAGGAATTCTGAGACCCATTTCTATAAGAGATATTTCATCCTTGAAGTTGAAGAGTTGTTTCAAGAAAGGATGTCAATTATATGCAACTCATGTGGAGGAGCCAGAACAATCCAAAGAGACAAGCCTTGAATATTTTTTAGTATTGCAAGAGTTTGAGGATGCATTCCAAGAAATACTTGGATTTCCACCAAAGAGGGATATATATTTCTACCAAGAGATGCCCGAGTATCAAAGACTCCTTACATAATGAGTACTCCAAAATTAAAAGAATTACAAATGCAGTTGAAAGAATTATTGAAGAAGGGGTACATATGCCCCAATGGTTCACCTTGGGGAGCACCAGTACTCTTTGTGAAAAAGAAATCTGGGATGTTGAGGATGTGTATTGAATTTAGATAGTTGAATAAATCCATTGTGAAGAACAAGTACCCTCTACCTAGGATTGATGACCTCTTTGACCAACTAAGAGGAGAAAAGATATTTTCAAAGATAGACTTGAGATCATGATATCACGATGTGAGAATCAAGTAAGAAGACATCAATAAGAAAAATTTTAGAACCAGGTATGGGAATTATGAATTTGTAGTGGTGCCATTTAGATTGACCAATGCAGAAGTTGTCTTTATGTGTTTGATGAATGGCATATTCAAGAATTATTTGGATAAGTTTGTCCTTGTGTTCCTAGATGACATACTTGTTTATTCTAATTTAGAAGAAGAACATGAACATCAACTGAGGTTGTAATTTGGTGTTGCGAGTGCTAAGGGGACATTAGCTTTATTCCAAGCTAAGTAAGTTTTTTTTTATCAAGAATAGATCCATTATTTCGGGCATATTATTTCAAAGTGTTTGTGTTGCATGTAGGTTGTAAGACCCTAGGTTCAATTTATATTTAACCAACAAAACCCATCGGACACCGGCCCTTTCAACATCATCTTCTTGTGTAGATGAAGTCTCACCTGAGGTATCTATTGGTACTATAAGAACCAATCTTATACAATATTGAGGGAATGGGAGGTGGCCATCTTGTTCATTCTTCTTTATAATTCATGTGCACATGATTCTATCTTTGTTCCTTATTAACTACTTAGTGATTCAGATTCATACTATCATTCTACTCTAGATTCATGTATACTTCATTGTTGTAACAATTATGAACATTGCACCATGTTTAACCATAAGACAAATCTATTATACAATGCATTCAGATAGAATTCATAAGAAAACATATAAAATACAGACAACACAATATTCAGTATCATCTTCTTAGCATTCATTCATTGATTCTTCTCATCAACAAGTTGTTACATTTAAGAACTCTGGAACCCAATCATATGGAGGAACCCCTAACAGTGAACCACAACTCGAGAGAAGGAACCCCATTTTCCCAACCCGTTACATATTTATACAAAAATATAGGGGAAAAAAACCCTAATCCGTTCATCCCAAATATACCCCATTATAATACATACTTCCCTTAGCTAACTAGTTATTCATGTTTATTTTCCCTCTGCATGTTGCTTTCTATTGTTCTTCTATTTCTAGAATTTCAGGTTGTTATCCATCTGTCATGATTTATTCTCTTGCTTTCTTCTCTTTCTTTATCCTTTGTCGTCTTTATTATTCTATTTTCTTTATTCTCATGTATGCACGTTGTCTTCCTTCTGCGCACTTTCCTCCTTTTGTGCACTGTCCTCCTGGATGCACCTTAGTTGCATGCTCCCTAGTTTTCCTTCTTATTTCGCACACTTTTTCTATACTTAGGATTTTCCCCAAAACTGTATCAAAACTGCAAAATTGTTTCCAAAGTTGCATGTCCAACAGGCCCCCAACACTCAATTGTGGCTCGTCTCAAGCCAGTCAGGTATGTTTCCTGCTCTTTCATGTTGAAATGAAGTTTTGAGAGGAAGCCTTTTCTACCTCCACCTCTTTGATGAGCATGGACTATGTTTCTCGTATCTCATCTGCCCCCTGTGTGGTCAAGTTTGTAAGTTTTTCCTCTTCTTCAATCATTGCATGCTTGACCTTACCCTGTAGAATGGAAAAATCCCCAATTACCTTCATTGCTTCTTCCTGCAGTGGTCCCAGTCTCTGTTAAGGATATTTTTTTATCCCTCATATTTTCGACCTCCATGTATGAATTCCTTTGATCCAAAATGGATTTCATCATATTTGCTGGTGGAAGTGTCATTATCTTCTGTGAAGCTTGATGTGCTCTTTCTTGTTCTTCTCTTAAGCGTGCTTCCACTACCTTCATCTCTAGGTATTCTACCAACTCGTTCCATATATGTTCGCTCTCCTCACAGAGTTTGGCGCATTATCCTTCTACTTTATTAATATTGGAAACTGTTGTCATCTCCATTATCTCCCTATACTTGTGCATTTCCCATGGATTTCCTGGCATGCTCCGCAATTTTAAATCCTCAATATGCTCACGGAATCCCTTAATGATGTCCTCGATCTTCAACACTTGTTCCTCCATAGTATGTTCTACTACTATGGGGATTTCTGAATTGCTTTCTATAGTTTATGGACATCTACTTGGGTTTTTTGTTTTATCCCTTTAGCCTCATCCTTTTCCCTTCATGCTTTCTTGTCCCTCTACTCAGCCTTGTCTTAGTCTACATAAATTCTTCTACTCTGCCTTCAAATTCCTTCTTTTTTTGAAGTTTCGTGTCATATTGCTCCTGTGATTTGGATCTTTCATCCCTTATTCTTTTCATTTCTTTGTGTTCTTCCTCTCCTCTCTTACTCATTTCTTGCAACAATCATGCTTGCAAGTATTGTAGTCTTTGCATCAACATCCTTGATACGACTATATTGAGATAGCCCAATGCATTTACTTGCTCCTGTAACTCACCCATTGGCAACTCCAACGCATCTGTCTCAATATGTAAGGTTCTATACCCTATTGTTAGTTGTGTCAGGGCCGGCTGCATGCTTTTTGATTCTCTCCATGGAACCGTGGATGGTCCTTCCCCGATCCTGTGCTCTTTCGTGATTCTTGTTGCTTCTAGCATCTACTGGAGTGTGGCCAGTTGTTCCTGCATGTTTTTTTGTTGTTCCACTTGCTTCCTTACTGCCTTCTCCATTATTTCATATGTGACATCCTGAACCTGGTAGCCGATCATATGCATATCATAATCAGTTAATGCATGCATTGGGGTCTCTCTATGTGATTTGGCCTTCTTGTGTGCCCCCGTGCATTCTCTTTCCATGCATCCTTCATTTTTGTCCCTGTTGTTGGGACTGGCTATGGCTCCTCTATTGTGGATGGACTAGGTTGATCTCCTGCACCATTATTTTTCTCATCTTTTGGATCCTCTTCACTTTTTTCTTTCTCTTCTCCCTTGTCTGAGTGCCCTGTTTTATTGATTGGGATTTTCCAATCCTCTTTCCAGTCATTGACTATCAAGCTCATGTCCTTTTTTGTCAACATGTAACTACTTGGCAACCATTGGCACATTGTATGTTTCTTGGCCTGCACGTACATGTGGTGCATGCCTTCTCTAAACCACGTGATATCCTTATATGTTTCTACCATTTTGGATGATATGCGCGGTGTGTGCCTAACTAAATGTGTGATATTTTCCAAGTAGATAAAAAAAGTAGCATTACTATCATTTTTTCTTCTCTTAATTGTTGTGTGCCATAAATTGGCATACATCCCAGCCAAATTTCCTCTCCCTTATGCGTGCATGTGCTGGTAATATCCTAGGTCTTTCCACCCAATTAGCACAATAAAGATCAACAACCATGCATAATAGAATTTTGTGTCCTTTTCCTAGGCCTCCATGCAATTATGTAAAAACTGGTCCACCAAGAAGGTGGGCCAATTCATCTGTACCCCTTCCACACACTTCTCTACGATTGAAATGATTACAACTGATACTTCATATTTGTGACATTTTCACAGCATCTTGCGGGCCAGTACCTGCATTGCAAACCTCACATTTTTATCGTTGATTCTTTTAACATCTAGACCCCTCTTTCCCCTTAACGTTCAAAATTTTTCTTTCATCAAATTGGAGAGGGCTCACTCTCTCACCTTGTTCAACAATAGGCCCAGATATTCACCAGATTTTGGTAGTCATGTAAGACATGAAATCAACATAGTATCGATTGATATTGGGGGATCAAGCTAGAGTGTCCTCCCATGAACACAACTTAGAAACACCTTCATGCATGCATTAATTTCCGTACTCTGCCCAAAATGTGGAATTTCTAACAAGTTCAATATACCTTCATTCTCCAACCTCAACGCCTAGTCCTATGGCTCTAGAAATATTTCTCATATGATTGGGATGCTCCTAGTGTGCAAATATTTCTCCCTGTCCAACTTCGAGAATTTTTATGCATCAGTGATGTCATGGTCCATAAACTTTAGGCTCACAATATTTCCAAGCATATCTTCTTCACTACTTACACTAGCCGAAACTGATGCTATCGGAAATGGGTACTTCTTGTTGGTTGGTACTTGTACCGGTGGCACGTCATCCATACTTGGTGGTAGGCAGTCTCTTTTAAAATTTGTTTGTGATGGCATAGCCAAAGTTTCGGCTACCTCTTGAACTTCTGGTATCTCTACCGTTCATTTTTCTTGTTTTCTTGTTGTTGTTGACAATGCTCCAACCTTTAACGGTGCCATTTATATCCTATGATGGATTCCTATATTGACTCGGCATCTCTTCACGGGTATTTTTAGCTTGGCTCTAGTGCTCTCAAATTCGCTCTAGTTCATTCTTTTTTTCTCCCACTCACAAAAATGACTTAGAATTAACGATTTCCTGCTATTTTTGTGCCTTTGTGCCAACTATATATGTCTCATCCAGCCTTAACTACCTTTTCCAATCTTCCACTATGGTTGATGATTTGTTAAATAAATGTTCCTTTATTACCAAATCCGTCGTGTGATTTTTCCCTCATACTGGCAATTTGTCACGATTTCTAGTGGATTTTACCATTTAAGACTCTATGGCACCTTTATGACTTGTCATTCCTGCTTTGTATCTGTCATTTTTGTACTTTAATTCTTTTAACAGTCTTTACATCACCATATTGCACAACAGTTCTTAATATTGCATCGGTGTTCTTCGCAGTCTGTCTCTTATGTGGATTGTCTACTGACTTGGTGCAGTTCCATTCTAGTGCATGATAACCATTCCTTCTGTGTAATCTCTAAGGCCTTGTACACTATGATCTTTTTCTTTTTTCTCTATCTACTTTTTATTTTATTTTATTCCTTCTACTTTTTATTTGTTTTTCTTTGTTTTTCCTTCCTACTATGGTACAACTACTATAATACATGGCTTCTGGCGTAGACCAGATTACTGCATGGATTGTTGGTCGTCTCTATAAAGTTTCAATCGACTTCCATTCACCATTACTCCAAT
>JZKD02S2172750.1:341938-357152 GCA_000966675.3 Picea glauca
ATGTATGTATGTATGTATGTATGTATGTATGTATGCATGCATGTATGTTCTTCAAAAGTCTGCAAAAATATATGGGTACTCCTCTCACATGGCCTCCTCATGTTCCCATGTGGAATCTTCAGTATTGTAGTAGGTCCATTGGACATTTACAAGGGCACTATCTTATTTCTTGAGAATATTGATATTCCTTTCCAATATGTGCATGGACAGGACTTGGAAGTCACCCTCATGCTCCACCTATATCACAGTCCAATTCCACGTGGTTAAGATTAGGCACATACTTCTTTAACAAAGACACATGAAACAAATTATGAATTTGCATGGATGTAGGCAATGCAAGCATGTATGCAATAGGTCCAATCCTCTCTAGAATCTCAAAAGGTCCACAATATCTTGCTACCAATTTTGAGAAGCTCTACAAGTGCACTCTTTTTATCCTTTACTTTTAGGAACACATGGTCTCCCATTTTGAATTCCCTATGTGATATTCCTTTGTCTGCATGGTTTTACTACATGTCATGTGAAACCTCTAAATTCTATTTGATATGAATTATTTGTTCTTCCATTTCCTTGAGAATCTCCGATCCAGTAATGGCTCAATTTTTGGGTTATCCCAACTCATTGGCGTGTTTCATTTCTTCCATACAAGGCTTCAAATAGGATCATCTTTAATGATGTCTAATACCCATTGTTATATAAAAAATCAACCAAGTGTAGATAGTCTTCCCACCTGGAAGGCTTATCCATTACATACATCCTCAACATATCCTCAATGATATGGTTGAACCTCTCAATTTTCCCATCTAACTCTAGATGATATGTTGTGCTAAAATTCAAATTTGTCCCAAATCCTTTAAACAACTCTTTCCAGAAATTGGAAGTGAACTTGGGATCTCTATGAGATACTATTTCTTTAGAAACACCATGTAGCCTAGAAATTTCCTTCATATAGATGTCATAAATATTGGCTACCTTATGAGTTAGCTTCACTGGGATAAAATGCACTCAAATTTTACACCACTACCACGATGGAATCATGTTTCCTTACTATCCTAGGAAACTTGGTAATAAAATCAATGGTAACCACCTCCCATTTCCATTTAGGAATGCACAATGTTTGTAGCTATCCAGCTCGATGTTTGTTCTTAACATTTACCTCCTAACATTATAGGCATTTGGATATATATTTAGCCACATCCTTCTTCATTCCAAGCTAAAAATATTGGCCTCTCATAGTTCTAGTGGTGTAACATAACCCAGTCCTAGGTAACTTTGAAAACAAGCTTTCCTGGGAAATTTCAAAGTTTCTAATACCATTCTTATGAAGAAAGAACATGATAACCTACATGCAATTAACAATAAACATGAATTATTGTAAAAGAAAACATAACATGCCATACAAAACAAATAACAACAACAAGCATGTCATAAAATTATCACATAGATAATTTAAATACAAAACAAAAATAAATATCAACGGAGAGAAACTACGAGAGAGAACTTATGTTTCAACTATTCAATCCACCAACTAGCTGCAAATGTTGAATGTTCCACCCAAGATTAGAAATTTTTGTTATAGCTCTCAAAAACAGGTCACCCCCGAGCCAGGGTTATGAATACACAAGGATGGGTCCTAGGTTGAATCTCAGTTTCCAAACTAGTCTACTATCAAGATCTCATAGTTTCTTAACCACACAACAATCCCAATTTACCAACTCTCTCTCTCTCCCCTTCAACCTGCACAACCCAAGGACAATGAACCCCATTCACTACCACACAATCCATCAAGTTTTCCACCTCTTTCTAGGGATCCAGTGCTACTAAATAGGAAATATCAATGCTAGAACTTTGAGGATTCATAGCCATGGATAATTTTTCTCAACATGCCAATGCATTTGATGCACACATGCACCAATTATCTACTGGAAACCACCAGTAGTTCCTACAACCAACCAACCATGGCTCACAAATCTAGTAAATCGTTTCCCCATGCCCAACACCAGACCTAGAGTGAGAAAGAAGGAAATAATGATGAACAAAAATCAGGTAACCCAAAATGAATCCACAACAATGATGCAAATAATGAATGACCAACCACAAACAATCCATAGGAAGGGTTTATATAATTGATTCTTGAGAATAACATGGCCTCCCCAAGAGACTCACGCAACCCTTCCCCTTCTCACTAGCCTCAAGAGTAAAATAAAATTATAAAAACATATAAAGACTCATACCCTTAGCTTCCTCTCTCATGGAATCACAATCCCATATAATTCTTGTCCTTTTCCTTCTTGCAACTAACAATGTATTTTTATTATTAAAATGTTCAAAGTATTACATTTCCTAGGCTCTCCAACCTTTTCAATTGTTCAATCACTCCAGCCTTTTCATCAATAATAAAATACATTATTAATCCCGAGACTCAAAACCAAGGTATTACATTCCCCTCCCCCTTATTTTGACACTGTCCTCAATGCATATACAAAAGAGATAATAAAAATTTCACAAGTATTCAAAAATTCTTGGATACTCTTCCTGCATGGCATCCTCATGCTCCCAAGTAGCATCTTTAGGACTATAACAGGTCCACTGAACCTTTACTAGTTCTATGACTCGATTCTAGAGCACCTTGAACTTTCTATCCAATATGCACATCAGCTGGACCTGAAAGTATCCTTCTAGATCCACTTGAATCAAATTAAAATCAATAACATGGTTAGGATCATACACATACTTCTTCAACAAAGATAAACAAAATACATTATGCATATTCATGGAAGCAGGAAATGCAATCATGTATGCAATTGGCCATATTCTGTCCAATATCTCAAATGGATGACATAATCTAGCTTCTAGCTTGGTACAACTACCCAACTTCAATGAGCTCTTCTTGGGATTCACTTTCATAAGTACATGCTCTCCCACTTTAAATTCTCTACCTGTCTTATTCTTATCTGCATAACTCTTCTGCCTATCTTGTGCTACTTTCAAATTCTTCTTAATTTTGACCATCTGGTCTTCCATGTCCTTCAGCAATTCTGTCCCAAGTACCACTTAATTTGTTGGGTTGTCCCATATCACTGGAGTATTACATTTTATACCATACAAATATTCAAATGGGATCATATTCAATGAATCTTGATACCCATTATTGTAGGAAAAATCAACCAAATGAAACTAATCTTCCCACTTATATGGTTTATCCATCACATACATTCTTAAAATGTATTCAGTTACTTGGTTGATTCTCTTTGTCTTCCCATTTGATTGTGGATGATATGTTGTGCTAAAGTTTATATTTGTACCAAATCCTTTAAATAATCCTCTCCAAAAGTTTGAAGTAAAACTTGTGTCTATGTCTGAAACAATTGCCTTAGGTATTCCATGCAACCTTGCAATTTCCTTCATAAAAATTTCTTCTATAGTAGTTGTTGTATGAGTCATCTTCAATAGAAAAAAATGATCATCCTTGGTCAATTTATCCACCACTACCATTATGGAATCATGTTTCCTTGTTATCCTGGAAAACTTAGTAATGAAATCAATGATTATTGCTTGCCATTTCTTCTCTGGAATTGGTAATGGTTGTAGCAAACCCACTGGGTATCTATGCTCAACTTTCACTCTCTTACACTCCATACATCTGAAATTATAATAAAAAACATCCTTCTTCATTCCTAGACAAAATTATTGGCTTCTTAATTCTACAATTGTTTTCTGATAACCAGGATGTCTAGCATTTGGAACATTACGCATTTCTTTTATCACCAAATCCTTGAGCTCTCCTGAATCAGGAACATAAGTTATATTCTTATGCATAAGTATCCCACCTTCCCCCATCTTATACTCATTAAATTTATGTTTAACTTCTTCTTATTGTAAGTTTTCTTTTACCTATAGGTAATGCTAATATGTAACAACAATATCCAAAATCCTGCTCTTTAAATCTTCCTGATGCATACTAAAGGCTATATCATGCATGGGAGGTACTCTTCTGTTGAGTGCATCAACACCTTTATTTTCTTTTCCCATGATATTCTAGTTGTCAAAGTCATACTCACTTAAAAATTCCAGCCATCTTGTCTACCTAGAATTTAAAGTTGGTTGTTCAAACAAATATTTCATACCATTGTGGTCTATCCTTAATTCAAATTCTTCCCCATTAAATAATGCCTCTAGATATTCAATGCATGAACTATGGTAGGAAGCTCCAAATGATCTGTGGCATAATTCCTCTCATGTTCTTTAAGATTTCTAGATTCATAACCAATGACATGTCCATTGTGAGTGAGGAATCCACCAATTCCTTCTTTGCATACATTTGTACATACCACAAAATTCTCAATTGGGTCATAAATATTCAATATAGGTTCACTAGTAAGTAACTATTTCAACAAATTAAAATTTTCTTCACATTTTGTTGTCCATTCAAACTTGATTCCCTTCTTTTGTAAAGAAGTAATGGGATGAGAAATCTTAGAGGATCCTGCTATAAGTCTCATGTAGTATCTATCTAATCCCATAAAAGATATGACTTCATAAACATTCCTCGGTGTAGGCCATCCTTTAATAGATTCAATCATATATGGATCTACTGTTATACCTTCCTCTGTGTTGGACATGCAACTTTGGAAATAGTTTTGCAATTTTGATACATTTTTGGGGAAAATCCTAAGTATAGAAAAAGTGTGCGGAAGAAGGAGGAAAGCTAGAGAGCACGCAGCTAAGGAACATCCATGAGGACAATGCACAAAAGGAGGAAAGTGCATAGAAGGAAGACAACACACAAAAAGGAGAATAAAGAAAACAAAAGAATAAAACCAACAGAGGATAAAGCAAGAGAAGAAAGTGAGAGAATAAAGAATGATAGAAGGATGACAACCCAACATTCCAGAAATAAAAGAACAATAGAAAGAAACATGCAAAGGGAAAAGAAACACGAACAATTGGTTAGCTAAGGGAAGTATGCATTGTAATGGGGTATTTTTGGGATGAACAGATTAGGGTTTTTTTATCTAGATTTCTATATAAATATGTAATGGGTTGGGAAAATGGGGTTCCTCATCTCGAGTTGTGGTTGACTGTTAGGGATTCCTCCATATAATTGGGTTCTGAAGTTATTGAATGTAACAAATTGTTGATGAGAAGAATCAATGAATGAATGCTAAGAAGATGATATCAAATCTTGTGTTGTCTATATTTTATATGTTTATTGGTGAATTTTGTCTAAATGCATCATAGAACATATTTGTCTTATGGTTAAACATGGTTCAATGTTCCTAACCGTTAAAACAATGAAGTAATTACATGAGTATGGAATAGAATGATAGTATGAATCTGGACAAAATCACACACACATAAATTATGAAGAAGAATGGACAAGATGGCCACCTCCCATTCCCTCAATACTGCAAAAACCTGATTCTTACAGTCCCAAGAGATACCTCAGGTGAGAATTCATATGTGCAAGTAGGTGATGCCGAAAGGGATAATGTTTGGTGGGTTTTTTTAGTTAAAGTTAACTTGAACCTAGGGTCTTACAACTTGCATGAAATGACACTAAATGGTTCCATTGTCAGGACAAAAAATTTGTGATTAAGGGAATGTTTTGGAGGCCAAATAAGAAGGAGATGTTAGATTGGTTGGAAATAAAGGAACAAGAGTTTTCTTGACAAGAGAAAATAAATACTTGGATGAGTTACAAGCAGTGGATGCAAAGGTATGTTGATGCAGGAGCATCCTTCCACATCAACAACTGTTCCAGCAAGCCAACACATAGGTGCACATTGGAGAAAGGGAGAGGCACCGACCCCCCCATTTTTAAATTTTAAATATGATCCTATACGGATTTGTGTTGTAAGGATGAGTAAATCCAAGCCATACCTTTGTACATGTAGTGGATAGGGTTGCCTTAAATGGTTGACTGTAAGTAGGTCTAGATCAGAGTCAGGTCTAGATATTCATTCATTGTAAGAAGCCATAGGGGTATGGTGTCTTAACTGAGACAGTGATGACACTAAGGCGGTAGAGAGGAGAAGCTCGTAGAGCCCCTCTTTTGTAAGGATATATTTTGTATCAGATTTCATTATGAGAGTTAGGGAGAGGATTCTGGAAGGATTATGAGAGACGAGAGTTAGGAGGAGGATTCTAAGAGAAGAGCTTGAGAAGCTCATAATCTCAGAAATAGGAGGTAGAATAGTTATTTGAGAGAGCTTGAGAGAGTTGAGACTCTACTAGAGTCCAGTCTACACATATTGTAATCATATTTTCATATTAATGAAAAATACAACATTTTTTCTTGCACATGGTTGTTTATGTATTTGTGTGTTTATGTATGCTATAGATGTATGTGATAAGTTTCATTTGCAGTAGGAAGCTATATTTCTCTATCTTTGTTTAAGTTGAAGTATCATTCTATATTCTTTAGGCTTGCAAAGAGTGCACGACAAAACATTGGAGGTTTTGTAGCCAGCACAAGGAGTGTGCATATGAACTCTATGGAGTCAGAAACGAATGTGCCAGGAGGGTGCACCAGAGTGATAACAACTCAAGGAGAAACCTCTAGGTTGTTGAATACGTTAGAGGAGAAATTGTGCAGAGGAATCATAGAGAGACAGAGTCACTGAGAACTATGTATAGCTTTTCCAAGTGGGCATCAAGCAAGTGGAAGTGTGCATAAGGAGAAATCTCTGTCGATTTTGAAGAGAGGAGTATCAGAGGAAGATACTCACAGAGTTACTGAACACTCTTTAGAAAATGCTCAACAAGGTGTGCTTTGAGCGAGAGGTTGCCAGGAGGGCATGAAGTTTTCCTTTGAAAGGAAGTGGAAGGGCTGAGACCCTTTGGGAGTTCTGAGTCAGTTTGAAGATTAGAAGAGATAAATCAAGGAGTGCATAGGAGATAGACTTATTCCATGTCCTAAATCTCAGAAGAGATAGCGCTTTTAGAAGTGAAGATGAGACCTAAGATATTTAGGTTCGCAGGAGAAAGTTCAAGGGTCAAAGCCTTTGAACACTTAAATTTTCCAAGTCAGAGCAAATCAAAATCTCAAGAGGAGGAGCGACAATAGTCGTCAGTTCTGCTATTAGAAACAATCAAGATGAGTGAATCAACATCCAAGAAGTGAAGGAGAGCGTAGAGGAGAAGAATAGATCCCAACTGTTGGATCTGAGTGAAAAGGATCGACAGTCGTCTGATTAAGGTAAAGTGCATGAGCCTTAATAATTTGTGTGCACATGAGAGCGGACTTACTAAAGTCCCAAAGTCCCGAAGTAGACAGGGACCATCCATTGTCTAGGGGGATAGATGGTGGAAGATCTGAGACTTCGGGTGGAAGCACTCTAGGAGGAATGAGTGCGCAGGAGTTGAAACTCCCGAAGTCTGAAGACCGAAGCGGACAGAGGCCGTTAGATCAAGGTGGAGACATGCATCAAGAGATCATGTATTTCGGGTGGAATAACTCTAGGAGGAACAAGTGTGCAAGAGTTTAAACTCCCTAACCTCGAAGAGCCAAAGAGAATCTGGACTGTAAGATCCAAAGAGACGCGTGGAGGAAATCTGTCGTCTCCGGGTGAAAGCACTCTGGGAAGAATGAGTGCATAGGAGTCTGAAAATCCTAAAGCTCGAAGAGCCGAAGTGAATGTGGACCATCAAATCCAGACAGACACACTTTGACAGATCATGATCTCCAGGTGAAAGCACTTTGGGAGAAGCGAAGGAAGAAAATTTGAAATCGTCGAAGCCCGAATAGCCGAAGTAGCTGGGAGCCATCAATATGCGGGAGGAAACATGTCGTTAGATTGTGTACTCTAGGAAAAATCAAGCGTGGAGAAGTTGAGAGTTGATATTTCCAAAGTCCAAAGTCCCTAAGCAGGCTAGGGCCATCGATTTGAGGAGGACACGTGGCAGGAGATCTACCATTGCGGAGAAAGTCACTCGGGAAAATGGTGGAGAGTGTTGAATGAGAATTCTCGAAGGTGAAGAGCAGGGGTTCATCAGAGTCATCTGTTTTCCAAGGACATGTGTCAGTAGATATTCCACTTCAAAAGATATTCATTGCAAAAAAAGTAAGGTTTGAGAGTTTAAAACTCCGAAACCCAAATTGTGAAGCAAATCATAATCGTTGATTTGAAAGGGACATGCATCGATAGATCGTAAGTATCTGAGAATATGTGATCCAGAAGAAGAGATAGATTGTAGTCATTGATAAAGAGGCATCACTCGAGATTGAATATCAACGGTAACGCTTAATTGTAGGGCCATAAAGTGCTCAGAATCTAAAATTCTTAGAGCGAGCCGCAATTGAAACCATGGTATCGTCAAAGGGATACGTGGTGCTTTGTAGTGAATTGCAAGGAGAAAAGTGGTGTGGTCTCAAACCACTTTTTTCCCCTCTGCAATCACATTCTTACATGAGGTCATATCCCAAGGTCACATGTAGGAAAAGGGCCTAGTAGAAGGAGTTATCATATGCAAATTGAAAGTGCCAAGAGTGCTCGAGAAAGGGCTCAGGGATTCTAGAGGACCTGCACCTTAGGAGAAAAGGGGGCATGTATAAGTTGATTTGGGTTCAAGCAGGGGCTTGAAGAGTCGATCCGACTTAGCAGATTGAAAGATCCTAGACTAGGAGGTCGCAGAACCCATAGGAAGGGAGGGGTGATGCATATGTGTATATAGAACTGCATGAAATTTTCTTTGGAAAATTTCCAATTATTCTTACTGAATGGCTAGAAAGATTAGTGGAGAATACTAGAAGGTATAGAAATGCAAGGTCGACGAATTGGAATACTGATTTGGTAAGACATTTGAATTCCAAAAGTAACCCAGATACTCACAGTTGACTCCTGAGTTGGTAAGATAGTTGAATTCCGCAGTTGATTTTTGGTTGGATAGCATACTCGAAGGATATATTACATAATTTGCAATAGATTGTACCCAATCATACAATGTTGCATAAATAAAAAATTTCAAGGGTATGTGCATAAGGTTCACGATATCATTGTGTACTTCGATAAAGATGTTTGTCTGACAAGTGTGTGGTGACAATGCAATCCAACTACTAAAGGGGTTCATGCACATAGGGGAACCGGGGGATGACAAGAGGATAGTTTGAGAACAATAGAAAATGAAGGAAGCGATGAAGAAGGAAGGAAGGGATTGAGGATGCAAGAAGAGGGTATACCAGAGGAAGAATATGAGTTTGGAGTATTGCATGGAGAAAGGAGGCACAAGAGGTGAAAGACTAGGGATGAGAAAGGAGAGTCGCCCAATGAGACAGAGGGGAGAGAATCTTGCACAATAGTCTGAATTATGGAGATACCATATATAGGAGGGGAAGAAGAGGAGTTCCAGTCCAATGCAGTAATAGAAGAGTCGTTAAGTCCTACTCATATTGAGTATTGTGTCAAATCCATGACCCTCTATGTGACATCACAATCAAAGATAACAATTGAAGACTTATCAAAATCCATTGTAGTTAGACAAGGAGGATAGAGTAGTAGTAGTCAAAACAATGGAAGTAGTGCGCAGAGTCAAAGTCATAATCATAGTCAACCAACATCACCAAGAGGACGAAATACACAAAGCAACATGGCAGGGGTAGATAATACTCTTAGACTTCTTGAGTTCTAGGGAGTGGGCTTTGAGGATCCAGAACAACATCTGTTTGTCTACGAAACAATTTGGGCTGCTAAGAACGTACATGATTAGGCTGTGAAGATTTCACAATTAACGATAACATTTAAAGGTCATGCGCTAGTATGATAAATGAAGCTGAAGATTATCATTCTTACAGGATAGGTCAAAACTTTGGCATAGATAAGGCAAGCGTTGCTGAAAGAGTTCAAGAAGCCAAAGTCAGAGTCACAGTATATCACATAACTGAAGGAGATTAAAAATGTACAAACCAATTCAGTATGGTATTTAGATCATATATTTAAGGATGTAATGGGTAGACTGGCTTTACAGATCCCATATCAACAACATCAAGAATGGTTTATTGTAGGGATTCCACCACACATTCGTAGGCCATTGATTCGACAAAAGGTTACGTCGCAGCCTGAGGCGCTGGAAATTACAATGAAATTGGAATCATCTCCTGTAGGAGATAGTGGAGGAATGGCATAAGTCCAAACACAGTTGGATTCCTTAATGATTCAACTGGAAGAACTTACAAAAGGGAAGGAGAAACGAGATCAAGTTTGGTGTACCATGTGCAGAACTTAAGGCCATCACAAGGACGAATGCTTAACATTCACGTAGTATTTATCAATTGGAGCATCGAATCCATTACCGAGAGGAGCGTATTGTGAGATATGTAAGAAATCGGGACATCATCCCATCGCGTGTTCATTAATAAAAAAGTATCAGAGTACACCAAGGAACTTGTTTTACAATTTTTACAAGTATGTGGGACATGAAGAGAAGGATTGATGTGCATTTGACTTGATGAGGGAACACACATCATATATGTACATGATTCAGGAGGAGAATGTTGTAGTAGAAGGGGTGGTCTACAATATAACAATCAAAGAGGTTTCAATCCAGGGAATAGAGGAAACTTTAGTAGATGTTGAGGAAGAGGAAATTTTGGTAGAGGAGGAAGAGGACTGATAATACTCTATAACTATATTCAATGAAGAAACTTGGCCCGTGACTGTTGGAAACCATGTACAATGTGCACGTACTACAAAGCATTGGATCATACAACATAAGATTGTACCCAACTAGTTGCAAAATGGTAGGCCAAAGGTAGCCATAATCAAAATCAAAATCAGAATGTGCAAATGATATCAGCCGAAAAAAGGACCGAGGGAACAAAAATAACAGTTGTTATGCGCAGAGGAGATAGAGCAAGGCCTGGTATGATAAATGAAGGAAAGCAAACTGAGAAATGGGTAAGGAATTCAACAGGGCCTATGCCAAACTTCAATCCTCAGTAAGAAAAGGAGACATATCAGAGATAAAGAAAATAAGTACTCAGATTGGATTGGAGAGTGCCAACGCCAGTTGTGCCTCATGTAGAAGATCATGCTGTGCCAGAGAAACCAACTAGAAAGGTAAGCACGCTAACATAATTTATGAAAGTTGTGTAGAACTAATGCAAGATGAAACTGCACCAAGTACACTATATGACATGATTGATCACTGCACATGAGGAAGGGAAACTCTTGTCTCCCAAAGGATGGTAAATCAGGTACTGCGCAGGAAGAGAACCAATGGAGAATTCAGATTCAGTGCACAGATTGGGGAGTATGATGTGGATAATGTCATATTGGACTTGGGGTCAGATGTGAATGTTTTAACTAAGAATACATGGGAGATTATGGGAAAACCCAAGTTATTATGGTATCATGTTCAGTTAAGGATCGCAAATCAACACAAAATAGTCTCGATTGATCATTTGACATGAGTACCTATGAACATAGATGGGGTTTACAACATGGAAGAGTTTGAAGTTATTGAGATCGTGGACGAAATTCAACCATATCCAACACTGATGGGAATATAATGGGATTTTGATAACTAGGCAATCATTAACATGAAAAGGAGGGAGATGATATTTGAGGTTGGAGACTTGAAAGTTACTACACCCTTGGACCCATCGGAAGGAAAACGATACATAAAGCCAGTAAGAGGGAATAACATTAACAATTAATATAACATGTCTATGTGGATAGAGGATTATGTCAAACCAACTGTGGATGGTGCACTGATTTGGAGAAGTATTAGTTCACATGCATTAGATTCAAAAGCAAGTCTAGAGCACTGGCAACAAAAAATGCATGAAGTGTCAACTAGACGATGTGCACGCATAAACCAATCCTTGTGCTAGATTGGAACAAAGATGTGTGATCCACCCAGGTATGATGAATTAAATGATATAAGTATGTTTGTAAAGGAATTTGAATTGCAGGTACCCTAACAAAAAAGGATATTAGCACTAAATTTTGTCTTAAAGGTGACTCCATCTAAATGGTGGGCTGCACACAAAGAAGGGATAAAAGACTAGTCATAGTGCAACAGACTCATGCAAATAAGTTTTGGTACTGAGGAAGAAGACATTGTGTAAAAGTATACATGAGAGAGTGACCCATCAGGTCATGTTGAGTAGTGCAGGGATTTATGGAGTTCAGTACCAGAGATAGAATGAACACATAGATTTATACACACACTGGACACAATTCCGAAGAACTGGTATTTGGAATTGGAAATACGCAGGGAGACAACATGATGGGAAGAGTTGGTCTAGAGGTTCAGAGTCACGTTCACATTCTAACATGAATCTCCATCAATATATCCGGTGCTATAGGCTATTCGAAGTAAGATCTTCTTGGAAGAAGGAATGATGGAGGTGGTATCTGTGTGTAGTGTGCACACAAACAATATAAATGTGCATGAGTTATTGGAATGATACAATGTATCTAAGGAAGAACAAGATGAAGAAGATCTTAGAAATGTACAAGTACCTGAAACTGAAGGAGAACGAGTAGTAGAAGGGCTAGAGCTTAAGTCTACCACATATACACAGTCGATAAAGACGTGGAAGGTAAACATTGGGACAACATTTTTAGAGATGAAGGGGATAGCTAGAGACTTAGGTGAGACAAAGATTCCACTGAAACTAGGTGCCAATATAGTGCGCCAGAGGCCTTACAAGTTAAATCCAAAGTACACAGAGAAGGTGAAAGATGAACTAGATAGGATTTTGGATGCAATAATTATTGAACCAGTAGAAGAATCCGAATGTATCGGTCTAATGGTAGTGTAGGAAAAAATACAGGAGGAATCAAGATCAGTGTGGATATGAGGAAGCTAAATGACGCGTGTTTACATGACCCATTTCCAACACCATTCACAGATGAGGTACTGGAGAATGTAGGAAGACAAGAAACATATTCTTTCACAGATGGATTCTCTGGGTACCATCAGATAAAAATTGTGCAGGAGGATCAGAAAAGACCACTTTCACGACAAAGTGAGGGATTTATCAGTATATAATTATTCCCTTTGGACTGAAGAATGCCCCGACGATATTTTCCAGAGTTGTGGTAGCAACGTTCAAGGAATTTATTCATAATTTCCTTGAAGTGTACTTGGATGATTGGACTATGTTCAATCTACTTAAGGATCACATAGAAGTACTCAGGATGATGTTGGATAGGTACAATAGACAATGTCATATTTCGTTAAACTTGAAGAAGTGTATCTTTTGCGCACCGTTTGGAATTTTGTTGGGACATGTAGTCTGTAAACAGGGATTGCTAGTAGATCTAGCCAAGATTGCAGTTATTATGGAGTTAGAACCACCTACATCAGTCAAAAAATTGAGGGAAATAATGGGTCATACAGGATATTACAGTCAATTTATTAAGGGATACACATAGATCACAACACTGATGGAGAAGTTACTAAAGAAGGAAGCAAAATTTCAATGGAATGAGGACTGTCAAAAGGGGTTGGACACCTTAAAACAAAAATTGGTAACTGTGCTGATTTTGATCTTTCCTGATTGGAACAAAGAGTTCCATGTACATGTAGATGCCTCGTCTATAGCATTGGGCACAGTACTATTGCAACCAGGGGAAAGAGACACATATCACCCAATTTCTTTTGCAATTAGGAATTTTTCTATAGTAGAGAAGAATTATACAAACACATAATGAGAAGGATTGGTAATGGTCTATGCACTACAAAAGTTCATACATTATTTACTTGGGTCTCACTTTAATATGTACACATACCATTATACATTAAAATACTTAGTCAATAAGCCAGTGTTGGGGGGAGAATATGGAAATGGATACTTTTTTTGAGGAATACGATTTTGAGTTTATAGTGAAACAAGGGAAGCTAAATACAGGGCCAGATCATATATCATGCATATTATCAGGTGAATATGAAGGAAATTTATATGACAACCTAGCATATGCACAACTATTTGTAGTAAATATGGTGGATGATTACTTCTCGGACATAGTAAAGTTTCTAAGTACAGACATGGCTACATTAGAGATAACCGTGGCGCAGAAGAAACAACTGGTAGTGAAAGAAACAAATTGTCGGTTGATTGCAAGGAATTTATACAAGTTGGGTGGAGATGGAATATTGAGACGCTACATGTTGGAACATGAAATATCAATGATATTAGAATAAGCACATGGCGAGATTGTAGGAGGAAGTTATCTAGGGAGAGGAACTACACAAAATATTTTGTGCACAGGGCTATGGTGGCCTACACTTTACAAAGATGTAAAGGAGTACTGTAAGTCACTTGATGTATGTCAAAGAGTGGGAAATCCATCTAGGAGGGATGAAATGCATTTAAATGCACATGTTACGTTGAAAGCATTTGACAAATGGGACATAGACTTTGTAGGACCAATCAATACACAAGCAAGAATATCAAGAGCAAGGTACATCATCACTACGATGAAGTATTTGACAATATAGGAAGTAGCCCCAGTTATAGATTGCACCGTGGAGACTGTTGCAAGGTTTTTGTTTGAGAATATAGTCACAAGGTTTGGATGTCCGTGCATATTAATCAGTGATCTAGAAACACACTTTTTGAATAAGAAAATTGTATCATTGACTGAGGAGTTCTAAATCCATCATCATATGAGTACCCCATATCATCCTTAGGACAATGGAACAATGGAGCCTTTCAATAAAATCTTGGAGAATGCCTTGACAAAAAATTTCAATGTAGAGAGACACGATTGGGACTTAAGAGTTCCTGCGATGTTATGGGATTACAAAATGACAAGTAAAAAGTTGATAGGTCAGACATCTTTTAGACTAATCTATGGGCATGAATAAATGATGCTAATGGAGTTCATTCTACCTAGCCTGCACATTACAACAATCACTAAGCTATCGAACACTAGTGCAATAGAGGAGAGATTGGCATAGTTAGTACAACTTCAGGAAGATCGATTTATCACAGTTTTTCATCACCAAGTTTAGAAGGCTAGAGATAAATCTTGGCATGCTTGACACATCAAACGAAAAAAGTTTCAAGTGGGAGATCTGGTACTACTCTATGACAACAAGTTCATGCAACATCCAGGAAATTTGAGAATGCACTAGTTGGGACATTATGTTATTTAGGACATAACAAAGTCAGGTGTTGCATAGTTAGTAACTTTGAATGGAGAATCCATTGGAGTAATGGTGAATGGAAGTCGATTGAAACTTTATAGAGACGACCAAC
>JZKD02S2172750.1:359236-371249 GCA_000966675.3 Picea glauca
GATCTCAAGTCTATCTTTGAAAATATCTTTTCTCCTCTTAGTTGGTCAAAGAGGTCATCAATCCTAGGTAGAGGGTACTTGTTCTTCACAATGGATTTATTCAACTATCTAAATTCAATACACATCCTCAACATCCCAGATTTCTTTTTCACAAAGAGTACTGGTGCTCCCCAAGGTGAACCATTGGGGCATATGTACCCCTTCTTCAATAATTCTTTCAACTGCATTTGTAATTCTTTTAATTTTGGAGTACTCATTATGTAAGGAGTCTTTGATACTCGGGCATCTCTTGGTAGAAATATATATCCCTCTTTGGTGGAAATCCAAGTATTTCTTGGAATGCATCCTCAAACTCTTGCAATACTAAAAAATATTCAAGGCTTGTCTCTTTGGATTGTTCTGGCTCCTCCACATGAGTTGCATATAATTGACATCCTTTCTTGAAACAACTCTTCAACTTCAAGGATGAAATATCTCTTATAGAAATGGGTCTCAGAATTCCTTTTATAGTGCTCTATTTCCCTTCTTCATTAAGACATGTAAATGTTTTATTGTGTTGATCTATGATAAAATGGTGCTTGTCCAACCACTTCATTCCAATTAGGATATCATAAGATCCAAATGGTATGATATTAAGATCAACCTTGGTGTTCAATCCATTTATATTTATTGGGAAATATATGATAACCTCATTGATCCTTCTTTTGGTTCTAGTGACCAACTGAACCAACCATGATCTTTCAAGTTTTCTTTTCTTCAAATTAAATCTGTTCACTATTTTAGGAGAAATGTACCTATGGATTGATCCTGAATCAATTAAAATAGAAACATTGATGACTTATGATCTTACCTTCCACCTCAATCATATGGTGTTGATGTTCTACTTGTCAATATTCTAGGTCTACATATATCCTTGGAGTATTGTATGCCCATGTATTCCACTATAGTATCCTCTTGGATGTTGTGTAGTGTCCTTGTTTTTCCTTCTCTGTGGGGGGAATCCTTGTACATGTGATCTTCTTTACATTCCCAACATTTGATTGGTAGTATTCCCCTTTTTCCCAAGGAGTCTTCCTTCTTAGATTCATTCTTAGCATATTGATCTTGCTTATTTGTGCTAGGACTGTCTCTATTGAAAGGATGTTTTAATCCCTTTATTCTTTGATCATATTTCTCCTTCTTCTTATCCTTCCAAGACTTCCGAAAAGTCTCTTTTGCTTTGTATTGATCATAAATGTAGTTGGCCTTTCTAATGGTTTATGTCGAGGCTTTTGGTTCATCATATTGAATTTTATCTTTATAGAAAGATAGAACTCCACTTATAAACCTTTGTATTTTCACCTTCTCTTCCTTAATAAACCCCACATATCTTTGCAATCCTAAGAACTTATTTTCATATCCTCCAATGGTCACGCTCCCCAACCTCAGTTAAAATAACTCTTTCATATTTTTATCATAATAATTCTTTGAAAGACACTCCCATTGAAAATGTTTATTGAACTTCTTCAAAGTAATCTTACTCACATAAATGTGCTCAACTTGCTTCAGTTTGTTCCACAACAGAGCAACGTTTCCATGCAAATGGTATGCAAAAACCTTGGATTCTAGGTTAGAGGATAACTTGTGCAACTGGAAATATGTTATGATCCCAAGCAACCAGGCTTCAACATCATCCTCACCTCTTCTTTCACCATCAAAGGATGGTGGCTTAATCTTCCTAAGCTCTCCTTGCAATATGTCTAACTCATATATTCTTCTTTGATTCCTAATAGGCCCAATACTTCTATATTTCTCCTTGACTCCTTGAAGGCATACAAATTTGTAGTTGATTGAGTAGGTGGATGATACCTTTGAGTTCTACTATCACTTCTTGAGTGACTAGACATTCGATAGTTATCTATCCTTTCACGATTTCTTCCTCTTTCCTCATGTCATGAACCTGATCCATTCTTCACTTGTGTTTGCAACTGATTTAGGATTTTCTTCATCTAAGAATTTATTTTATTCTTCTCCTCTCATGCCCTCATTATATTCTCATTGTCATATCTATAACTTTTCACTTCCATTCCCCAACTTCTCACATTATACACCAATTCCACTGGTTCCACTATGCTCTTGTGTCCATTAGATTTTGTCTCTACATTACCAACATTGATATGTTGGCATTTTTATTTTGTCTCATGATTGAAGGCTCTCTCTGCACCTTCCACGTCTCTAATATGCAATTTTGGATTGAACTAATATGTGTATGCCCCTTAATTCTATAAATTGTGTAAGAAACTGTTTTGTTAGAGCTAGGAATATTATAAGAAAGCTTGCCAGTTAAAGATATAGTGTTGAGCACACACTTATACTGAGAGGGGGGGAGTGAATCAATACAAGAAAATATTTTTTACTTTTTCAAACATTCATCATCAATAAGAAAATAATCACATATGAGATCTATTAACTGTATAACATGGAACATAAGATTTACATGGAAATCCTTTCGAGAGAAAACCACAAAAATTATCTTTATAATTATTTGTAGACACCAACCTACTATTAAAAATATTTGTAGGCACCAACATTTTGGAGACATCAATCCCCATTGGGACAAATTCTGGTAGGCACCAACCTACTCTGACAGATCTTAGTAGACACCGATCCCCATTGCTAAGCGCAATCTTAGCATGAGATTCCAATCTCTTACAGATCTTTGTAGACACCAATCTACTAGAGACACGAATCCCCACTTCTAGACACCAACTTATAAAGATACACCAATGTCTTACAAATATTTGTAGACACCAATCCCCACTGCTAGGAACCAACTTAGCAAGAGACATTAATCTCTTTGAGTGAGTTGCATCAACCTTCACCATGTTTTCTTTCTATTTATTTCTTCACCAGTTATACTCACCACTTCTTCCTTTACCAGGTCTACTCATTGCTTATTTCTTCACCAATTCTTCTCACTATTTCTACCTTTTCTAGTTCTGACCAAATTTTGAATTTCCAAACGGAACCTTTCCCAAAGCTTGTTTTTTGGGCCTCTTCCCAAGAACAAAATTTTACAGCATGCCACATAACCAATTTTTCAAATATTATTCTAAATTTTTTTCTTGAGGTCCTTCTATATGTCTCCTCTATTCTCTAAATTTTTCACAGTCTGAAGAGTCCCAAAAAAGAAGTTATAGTGAACATTCCAAACTGACATGTTTGAAACTAATCTTAATACCATTCATAAACCCTAAATTCCACTAAGAATATCTCATAAAGTAAGTGAACCAAAATCTGAAATTTTTACCCAAGGTACTTCTATATGTATCCTCTTTTCTATAAAAATTTCACTATTTGAAGAGTCTCAGAAAATAAGTTATAGTGAAAATGCCAAACTAACTTGTTTGAAACTAATTTTAGGAGCATTCAAGAACCCTAACTTCCATAGAGCATATCTCATAAAATACAATGAGCCAACCTATGAAATGTTTTACCTCGGGTACTTCTATATGTCTCCTATATTATGTAAAATTTTCACAGTCTGAAGTGTCCCAGAAAAGAATTTATAGTGAAAATGCCAAATTGACGTGTTTGAAACTGATTTTAGGAGCATTCATTAATCCTAAATTCCACATGGCATATCTCACAAATTTTAGAGAACCAAAATATGAAATTTTTACCACATGTACAAATATTGTTCCTCCGTCTCTGCAAAATTTCAAGGTCTAAAATGTCCCATAAAATAAATTATAGATAAATTTCCAATCTGGCCTATTTGAAACTGATTTCATGAGCATTCAAGAACCCTAACATCTACAGGGAATATCTCCAAAATTAGAGTGAATGAACCTATGAATTTTTTATCAAATGTACATAATGATATATCCTTTGTTTTTGAAAATTTTCAAGGTCTGAAACGTCACAAAAAATAAGTTATAGTGAAAGTTCCAATATGACCTATTTGAAACTAATTTTAGGAGCATTCAAGAACCCTAACTTACATAGGGAATATATCTAAAGGTATAGTGAACCAACATATGAAAATTTTACCACATGTACACCAAGAACTATCCTCTGTCTCTTCAAAATTTCAAGGTCTAAAACATCATAGAAAAAAGTTATCGTGGAAATTCCAAGATGACCTAAAACTAATTTCACAACTCTTCCATTTTGGAATCATATTCAATCTTTGCTCATCCACTTCTTAAAATGTTACTAAATATTTCACCCAGACACTTTCTCTCAATACTATCTCTTTTTATAATTTTTCATAACCCTTCACAAAGGGACATGTCCATTAATCAAATAATTAATTTCTTTTTTTATTTATTTTACTTTTCCAAATACCGTGGGAAAATATCCAAATGCATGGGTTCGAAACCCCCATTTCAATTTTTACTTTTTCACGTGCACTGCTTTTTTAATATAATTGTAAACCTATATATAAATTAATCTTGGAAATTATGTGTGTATTGTAATGTAATATGACAATAATGAAAACATTAATCCTTTGACATCAATGACAATAATTCCAACAATCTCCTCCTTTGTCATTGATGACAATCCTGCAACAAAACACATAGTCCACTAGGCATAGAAAGAATTCTCCCCCTGTATACAACTCTCCTAAGAATACAAATAATTGTCCCTCTGTCTGCAACTCTCCCCCTTTTACATCAATGGCATAGGCATGCTCCTTGTGAGCTTGTGCTTCTCCTTAATCACTTAGTGATGATATGGATATTACTCCTAATTGCATGTCCCTTAATTTGTTCTGACTGCAATAATTGCTCAAACATGGTAAAGCAACACTCCCTAAGAAGTATGAACACTATCACCAACACCATAAGATAATTAGTCTCTATTAATATAGAATGTCTCTGTATCCAACGTAAGTAGTAGTGCATTTCCAACAATAATCGAACATGGTTCAGTCGGTCTCAACAAATTCAACTCTATTCAATAAGAAACAATTGAGTCAACAAGAAGACATCGGTTAGGTTCACATATCAACAACTCCAAGTATTCTCCCCCATGAGGTATTAATAATTATAAGCAATAGTTCTCATCGAAAATAATCGTCGATGAAGAATCTAGTAAAAAATCAGTCGATTGTCAGGTCAGGTTGATCCTCGGTGGACCACTTCCAAGGGAATCATTAGTAAGTAAGAGGAACATTGTATGACTGCACAAATGATGATACAAAACAATATGAATTCCTCAAACATCTAGTCAAATTATTCCACGACCATCCATCAATCCAACCTCAATATATCTTCGTAGTCGACATTGGTTCACAATTCTGTCTTTCATGTCTCTTTTGCAAAGATATGAAAGTATGATTTCAATTCCTTCAATTTTTGTGGTGAGGATGATGATAGGGCACACATTATTTTTCTATTTAATAAGAGGAAATAGGCTCAGGGTCAAGTTCACTTACATGAGTATAATAAATTGACATATCAAAAACATGCTCAAATTATGGTATGTGAGGAACATGAAACTTATCACTCTATTCAACAAAATCAATAGTATTTGCTCTTTTGGGAAACCAATACGAACTCCACCCGCAACAAACAAAAAATCCCCTGTTGTAGCAAGGCTAGGTGTAGGTAGGGACGAAACAAAAACATCATATCCAAGACATGTCTTAATGAATTGATACCTTTGACAATTGATGATATTATCTAAGGTTTCAATACTCTTTTCAAACTTCAAGATTCTATTCAACTTAATAGTTTTTTTCTCTAGTTCCTTTCTTAAGAAAACAATTTCAGATTTTATCTCTTCACAGTTTTCTTCCTTTTTCTTCTGTTGGATTCTCACCACCTCTTCGGTCCTTTTTTCCTCTTCTAGTTGAATATTTAGGTTGATAATATATTCTCTATTTCTTCAAGGATTTATGATATTTTGGCTTTTGAATCACATTTCTCTTCATATTTTTGTAGCTACTCCTTTTGTATCAGATTCTTTTTCCTAAGCTTCTTTATTTCACATTAGGCACACATGATTTCTTCTTCAAGATCCACTTCCCCATATTTTTTGAAAATTTTCTCTTCTTCTGAAACCATTGCTTCTTTCCTTTTGTACTCACCAACATTTGTTTTGATTTCCATAAAGAGAGTTTCTTCTCTATCACTATCAAAACTGTTTCCACTTCTTTCTTCATACGAGTCACTAACCCCTTTTGAGTAGAGACTCTTATTCTTCTTATAAGAGTTATTCCTGTTTTCATGCTTGTCCAATTCATGGTTCTTTTTTAGTTGATGATGTTTTCTCCCTTTATTTATGTTATGGTATTAGTCATCATCACTAATTTCATCCTTTGCATATGGACACTTATCAACAAAATGTCCTACTTTTCCACAATTAAAGCATTTAAAGGGTAGTTTACCTTTGTATTTGCTAGATCACATTTTGAGTTTGCAAACAAAATGTTCTTCCTATGCATCTTATTGATTGTTGAACTATCATTTTATTCATTCTCTCTATTCTTTGTCTTCTTTGAGGCTTTGAAGGTTGCTTCTTTATTTGATGGCTTTTCTTTCTTTGTCCTAATTTCATACACCATGAAAATCCCATGTAGTTCTTCCATTTTTAATGAATCAATATCCTTTATTTCTTCAATCACGGAAAATTTGGAATCAAATATTAAGGGGAGTGACCTTAACACCTTTTGTACAATCATCAATTCTTCAATCTTTTCACCAAGTCCTCTGATGGAGTTGACAATTTCATCCACACAGAGGAGATAGGATGCAACATTTTATTCATATTTCATTTTTAGACTCTCAAACTTGCTAAAATTTTGATATGATCATTTGGCCATAGACAATGTCACATCATTGTCACCCAACCATAGGCACTTACACATGCCACCCCCAAGCATAGTAATATTTTCCTAGATAGAATGATTATGGAAAGTCCACTCTAGAACCAACAAATAAACCCTAACTAGAAATACCACTAATACAACAACATCATGATACAAAGAGAACGTTCCTATACTAATAGAAGTTTACCTTTACCAAGAGAAGGGAAAAAGAGAGCTACCAGAAAGACTGGGAATACACCACGACAACTATTGCACTACCCTCTCCAGACGTGCACCTCATTTTGCTACAACTGTCGCTCCTTAGACTTGCAAACTTTCTGAGTGAGTGGCTGAGTGTGCCCAAATGAGATAAGGCACCTCCTTATTTATACTATCCCATCCAAGTGAAGTGGGGCCGACTTTTCTTTCGGGATCCTTCTAATTCTTTATTATTATTCTCCCTGGGTCGACTTCTCTTCTAGGGTATTTCCACATATGTTTAATGGTTCTCTTTCTTATGGAATATTCTACTCTAAGTACAAAGGTTATACTGGAGGTTAATACCTCCCACAACTACTAAAAATTAAACACTCCCTCTTAGCTACGCAGGTAATAACTAAGATTTTCTTCATGTAATGGTTTCAATCACATCCATCCATCTCATATGGAATGGGAAAGAATCACATGGTATTGCAGACTAGTCTACAAGTAGCATAACCATAGCCAGATAGTCTATCTCATGATAAAAATAGATCATGTCATAAGTATCAACATCATAGCCACACAAGTTCTATCATAAGCACACATAGACTATCTGATGGTCATGTCACAGTCATGCATCTGGGGCCTCATCAACATATGTAGCATATCTCTAGTGGGCACAACCTCATCGTCCTCTCATACCTTATGGGTCTCGATGTCCTTTTAGACCTTGTTTCATTACAGGACTTCATCTAGCTTACTCAAATCTAGGAAACTAGCTGGTTCACATAGAACTGCGCTACTACCCAATCCACACAGAGTCTAGGAAAATATACCATTGAGTCAGTTCACACTGAAATGTGCTACTACCCAATCCTTACAAAGTACGGAAAACTATCAGTTTGATCCTGTTCACACACAAAACTATGCTAATACCAAATCCAAACAAAGTTTGGGAAACTATCATATTGAGTCAGTTCACACACTAAACTGCGCTACTACCCAATTCAAATGGAGTCTGGGAAACTATTAGTTTGAGTCAGTTCACACACAGAACTGTGCTACTATCTAATTCAAATGGAGTCTGGGAAACTATCATGCCTATAAATGACTAGCTGTTGCTGCCACACTCTGTAAGTTACTGCCCCGAGAATCACATATGTGACTTATCACTCCCTCTTATGAGGAAATTCCTTCTACACCACGCCAAGATTGTCCCTGAATTATTCAAAATTTACCCTTGATAGAGGCTTGGTCAACACATATGCTATTTTCTCATCTGTGTCAATATATTGGAGCTTCACAAATCCCTTTTGCACCAAATATCAGATATAATGGTACTTGATATCGACGTGATTCGACTTGTCATGAAACAAAGGGTTCTCAAAAAACTTTATACAACTTCGGTTGTCACAAAAAATACAAGTCACCTCTAAATTGAGATCAAACAACCATGCAAGAAATTTCTGAAATCACACAACATTGCTACTAGATGAACATGTTGCTATGTATTCTACCTCGACCGTACTGAGTACCACACTACTCTAATTTCTACTGAGCCAAAAAATCATAGCTAACCCTAGACTGAAGCAACATCCTGATGTGCCCTTCTGATCTGTGACACTACTGGCCCAATTTGAATTAACATAGCCTTGAATTCCTATCTTATGATCCAAAACATATCATAGTCCAAATTATATCGTACCCTTCAGG
The DNA here is from genome assembly GCA_000966675.3 of Picea glauca. Taxonomy (NCBI): domain Eukaryota; kingdom Viridiplantae; phylum Streptophyta; class Pinopsida; order Pinales; family Pinaceae; genus Picea; species Picea glauca. The sequence continues at coordinate 367,947 of JZKD02S2172750.1, forward strand.
TACCTTAACACATGTTTTTTCGCAATCAAGTGAACATGTCTTGGTTCAACCATATACTGACTCAAAATGTTCACTGCAAAGCATACATATGGCCTAGTGTTTGTCCAATACATAAACAAACCAATCATATTCCTGTACATGGTGACATCCACTATCTATGAAGAAGTATCACTCAATAACTCCCGGTTCGTCACCATCGGTGTGGGCATGGATTTACCATCCATCATTTTGAATATCTTCAGGATCTCTACCGCATATTTTCCTTGGCATAGGAAAATATCATCTAGTTTTTGCCACACCTCTAGACCCAAGAAAAAATGCATCATACCTTGGTATTTCATCTCAAACTATGATGCAAGCTTTCTCTTGCACTATGTGATGAGATTCTCATCCCCTGTTAGAAATAGGTCATCCACATATAACAATAATATCATTGGTCCACTATCTTCAACCTTGTAGTAAAGGTCGGGATATTCTTTACTCTTGGTAAATCCTAAGCTCATCAGAAAGATGTCAATTCTATCATACCATGCCTTGGGTGCTTGTGTAAATCCATACAAGGATTTATTCAATATAAAAACACATGTTTGCCTATCATGAGTCTCGAATCCTTGTGGTTTCTCTACATACACTTCCTCTTCCACTACACCATTTAGGAAGGAAGTCTTTACGTATATGTAATGTACCTTCTATTTCATCACTGAAACTATCACAAGTATATCTCTAACCGAAGTGTACCTTTCCACACGAGAAAATGTCTCCTAATAATCTATTCTTTCTTTTTGGGAGAACCCACGAGCCATGAACCTTTCCTTGTAATTCTCGATATTGCCATCTATTGAATTTTTTGTCTTGTATATCCATTTGGAACTCACAACGTATTTCTCTTTCAGTCTCGAAACCAAATACCAAACATCATTCTTGATGATGGACTGGTATTCCTCAATCATGGCATCCTTCCATACTTTCTTCTTTGTAGCCCCTTCATAATAGGTAGGCTCAACATCAATGATATCACATAACAATTCCACGTAAATGGAATATGGTGGAGGTTTGTTTCTTTCTTTGAAAGATCCATCTGGGGCACCATACTTCTCATCATCTTGAATAATTTCATGATCTCAAGATCATATTATTTTATTTTTATTTGTTTCTACAGGTCTGTGTGGTTTTTCCATGTAATGGTCCTCTAGACCATGCCCTTCTGGCCCAACATCATTACATGAAATTGTATCTTCAACATTAGGAGCTTCAAACTCCTTATCATGGATCTCATCTGTATGATGTTGCCTCAATCTATTGAAGGTTGCATCCTCATTGAAGGTAACATCTCTTCTAATATCGATCTTTCTGTAACCATGGATGTAGATTCTATATGCCTTCAATGTCTCACTATATCCAACGAATACACCCTTCTTTCCTGAAGGATCCAAATTTTATTTCTTATCTTTGGAAACATGCATGTACACTGGAAAACCAAATATCTGCAGGTGGTTGACCTCTAGCTTTTCTCCTGTAAACATTTCTTCTGGTGTCTTGTTCCCAAGTACACAGTGAGAACTTTTTTTCTGCACATATACAACATTCTTTGCCGCTTATGCCCATAGATGCATAGGTAAGTATGTTGGCAAATATTTAATAGATAGCGAATTCTTGTCATTGATGGAAAGTACAGCAATGAAGATGGCATGAGTACAGATAGTATGTAATAGATGGGCATTATGAGCAGACGCTGCGAAGAAGATTCGAATAAGCTCAAAAGAGATAGTGCATAGGATTGTTGGCAGATCATCGATGGCAAGATCAGAGTAAGCAGAACAAAGTAAGCTCGGGAGGAGAAGCATCATTTCTGATCATTGGATCCTTACAATTGCCAATGACCATCAGATCAAGTGTTAATTAGGACTATTGATCCCACGCCATTTCGGGGTTTCGCGAATCGTGACTTGGAGAGGCAAGAAACATAACCATCAAAATTGCAATATGCGAAATCGCGATTTAATCACAGCTGTCAGATCAAGGTTTGTTCTGGACCATTGATCTAGCTCCATCTCGGAGCTTCGTGACTCGTGAATTGGAGAGACAAGAAACATAACTATCGAAATCGTGATATGTGAAATCACGATTTAATCGCAGTCGTCAAATCAAGGTTTGTTTTGGACCGTTGATCTAGCTCACGACTCACGACTTGGAGAGGCAAGAAAAATAACCATCAAAATCATGATATGAAAAATCGCGGTTTAATCGCAGCCGTCAAATTAAGATCATATCTGGACAGTCGAATCATAGGACAAGTCTTGATGGGAGTCAATTCAAATAAGCTCCATTTCAGGGTTTTGGGGATCGCGACTTGGAGAGTCGAGATGCCTCATCTCCAGATTCACGAAATGCGAATTCGCGAAAAGCACTTTATGCATAAGCGCTTGGTCATGGTCTTGGTCATATAGAGGAAGGAGCTAGCACAGAAAAGCTCTGTATCGAAGTTTCGGAGATCGCGATATGAAGTGTCGAGACACTTGGCCACAGGAATGACGAAATGTCAAAACCCAATTTAAAGGCAAGATTAATAGAGTTCATCCAACGGGGTAGATAAACTTGAATATGATCAGAGGGCTACTATTCTCTCTCACAGTTAATTCATCAGTTACGAATCTGTTAGCTAAACTGAGTCATGATTCTAGATCGGTTGGCGTTTCAGTTGCTGAGACAGTTTTGTTTTTCCGAAGAAGATGTGAAGTGTAAGAGATGTGGGCATTGTGCATAAAAGAAAATGAGACAGACTGTGCGTTGTTGGTTGTTCTAGACGAAAAATGAATTAAACTGTAAGAAAGGGAAAATCACAGTATGCGCAGTGTGAGACTGAGAATATGCGCAGTGTGAGATAAAACTCAGAGAAGAGTAATAGATGAGGAAAATACTTGAAGCAGAGTAGAATGACAGAACAAGTTGGAGCAGAGCAGAATGATAGAACAAGTTGTAGCAGAGAAGAATGACAAAACAAGTTGAAGCAGAGCAGAGTGACAGAACAAGTTGAACCAGAGCAGATTTGCAGAACAGAGAAGAAGTGGTAAGAATCAATTTATCTGTGTAGTTGATTGTTTAATTATTCATTAATATTCCAGGGTGGTTGGGAGGTACTAGGGAGGACTGTTGTCCTTAGAGGTTCAATTGGGAGCTTGAACACAAAGAATTGTAGCTTCCATCTGGTTGCAGCTAGAGAAACCAGGGTGGCAGGGTGGTGCAAGGGAGAACAAGTGTTCTCTGTTATACAGGTTGGAGCCTGTGTAACTGGAAGTTGGTGCT
>JZKD02S2172750.1:425085-449211 GCA_000966675.3 Picea glauca
CACTTAGGTGATATTGAATATTATAATTTAGAATTTCATGTATTGGTCACAAGGGTGGATAACATAAGTGCTGAACATTTTTTGGAAGCTTACATGGATGGATTAAAATAAGACATTAAACATGAGCTTTTCCTAAAACATTCTGAAAATATTATGGAAGCTATGCAATTTTCTCGTCATATTCAAGCCAAGAATAAGGATACACACAATTATACCATTGGAGCATATGCATGAAGTAGATATCATTTTGGGGTTCATAATACAACATTAACTCAACCTACTCTAATATCAAAGAAGAAAATGGAGGAAATAATAGAAAAATGACTATGCTTTAGTTGTAACAACAAATGTTGAAAATGAAATACATGTCAAGAAATAAAATTGTTCACATTGGAAAATAATGATGAAAAGGAAGTGGATGCATCTACATAAAGAAATGAAGAATAAATTGTCAACTTAAAAGATCAAGAAATAAAGGCTAAAATTGTGCACAACATTGATTCAGATAGGTGTGAAATACTTGTTCATGCATTGACAGGTTTTCCAGTACCTCAAACCCTGAATATTGTAGGTTAAATTAAGAAGAAAAAATGTATAGTTCTCATTCAATCGGGTAGTATCCATAACTTCAATGACAAAAAAATAGAAGAGCACCTCAATTGTTTTGTATATAAAGTGACAAGTTTTCAAGTTTTGGTTTCTAATGGAGGGAGTATTGATTGTGTGGGAAAATTCCACAACATTGAAATAAGTATGGGAGAATATAATTTGGAAATCCCAATGTATGTCTTTCCCATTGTAGGTGTAGATTTTGTTATAGGGATTCAATGGTTGAGAACATTAGGTACAATTTCTACAAACTATAACGAATTATTCATGAGATTTTAATTGGAAGGGATTCAATACGAACTCAAAGGGTTAAAATCTAGACCTTGTGAATTAATTGATTCTCATAGAATGGAAAATATATTAAAAAGGGTGGCAAGGGAGTTGTGGTTCAAATTTATTCTATGGAAGTTAAGCAGGAAGATGAAAATATTCCATAGGAATTAAGATGCACATTGGAAAATCATTATAAGGTCTTCCAAGAAATTCCTAAAGTTCTACCTCCATCTAGATATCATGAACATCAAATCGAACTAATAGAGGGAAGTACTCCTCCTAATAAAAGGCCTTATATATATCCTCATACAAAAAAAGGGAATATTGAGAAAGTGGTACTAGACATGATGGATTCAGGTATTATTCAACCAAGCAAGAGTTCATTTTCAGCTCCAATAGTGATAGTGAGAGGAAAAGATAATTATTGCAGGATGTGTATTGATTATAGAGATCTAAACAAAATCACCATAAAGGATAAATTCCCTATTCCAAATATTGATGAGCTATTAGAAGAGCTTCATGGACTGACTTGTTTTACAAAGCTAGAACTTAAAGCAGGATACCACCAGATCAAATTAAGAAAATATAACATTCCCCCAAAAAAATTTAGAACTCATGACAGGAACTAAGCATTCTTGGTCATGCATTTTGGGTTTTTTACTCCCCTCCCCCAACCTAGGGGTAACTAAGGAGATGATGTCTCGAGGACTGCAATTAGAAGATCTGGAGTGTTGAGATATAGATACATAACTATAACATCCCGCTCTACTAAGCATAATACGATTGACTTATTGTTTGAGGACACTTTCTTGCATCCATCTGGAGCTTTAGATTCTAATTGTTGAGTGCATATTTGTGCCTCACCTGTGTTTATTCACACTATTTCTTTTGAACTTGGGATTTAGAGGAGCTTGTCCATGCACTCCTAGAGTTGACTCTGGAAGTGTGGCACCATGGTACCTGAGGAGAAGCTTTAGGCTTCTTAAAGAAATTAAAATATTCCTTAGAACACACTCTCTCTCAATTACAGGTGATTTCTTCACAATATCTAAGTGATTTAAATCCGTCAGAAATGGTAGATTGTAGGTTAAAAGAATTATGTTTTGTGTTTAAGATTATTGTCTTGGTGTTTCTAGAATGTCTGCCTATCCTTAATGAGTAAGGTGATAAGGTATTGAAATAGTATGCAATGATGTTGATGAAGTAACTAGGCTACCAGACTTTCTCTATTTACAAAAGGGTAGTTAAGAATGTTGTTTGTATATTTAAAATTTTGGAAAGAAATGAGATTATGGGAATTAGAAACTTCCTTGTTCCTCAAAACAGTCACTAGTCTTGAGACCTTAAATGGTCAAGATCAATCAAAATAATCCTAGACTTGAGCGTTGATTATGCGTCTTGGAAGTCCTAACCTTGTAGGATAGGTTGGGTGGGTAGTTGTATTTCATTTTATGTGAAGTGACACACTCCATGATTTAAGTAGCATCTAAATCTAGTTTGCAAATGAATTGAGAGAAACAAAATGTGTTTTATTGATATATGTTATTATCATGAATTTGACTGCAATTGACTGAAGTATGTTAATGTCATGTTTCAGTTATTCTAATGATGTCTTGTCATGTCTCTCATGTTCTAATGATGCTTATTAATGTTTAAAAAAAAAAATCATACTTTTTTATCATGTATTTATATGATGTAACAGAGGGGATGTTACATATGGTATCAGAGCGGGTTCATCCCTATGACATTTGGACCGTTACGCCATACGTTGTCTTAAACAAAATGAGTGAATTAGACCGCTAATAAAAATCTAGAAATTTCTCTTACAGGTAATGATGGTTAAAGGGTGTAGGGGAGGTAGACGACATGGTGCTAGAGGAACATGTGTGACACCTCTGATAGCATCCACTCCCAAAAGGTCTAACCCCCAGGGAGAGGATCTGAATGTTGAGAAACAACAGATTGTGGTGGGAGATGTAGTAAGTATGATGATATCCTTCCAGAGGATGTCAGAGACATTGATCAACCGCCTGCATAGAGATGAGGGAAGAACATCTATACCCAATGAGGGTTCACAATGTGCCCCCGCTGGTAGTAGTAGCATACATTAAGAACTTGAAAAGGTGAAATTTCTTGAGTTTTGGGGTTCCTCGGACGACTTAGCCACCGAGGCATGGTTGGAGAACATGGTGATGTGCTTCTCACTTCGAGATTAAACCTCCAACATGAAGGTCTGCATGGAGGTATTTCAACTAAAGGGGAGTTCTCTTTTATGGTGGAAGACTCTCCTTCCTCAACTAAACATGGCCATCGAAGACGTGTCATGGGAGTTATTCGAGGAATGGTTCCAGGAAAGGTGCTTGTCCAAGGAATTCATTTAGCACTAGCTCAATGAGTTCAACGACTTACGACAGAGTAGTTGTGCAGTGCTACAGTATAAGGCCCGATTCATGGAGCTACTTAGGTATGCTCCACATCTGAACATGAAGAAGTTAAAGGTAAACTCATTTGTGTTCAGCCTTAAATTCAACATCTGTGCAAAAGTGAGGATCTTAATGCCTTAGACTTTGCATGATGTGGTTTAGAAGTCCCTCATAGATGAGGAAGAGATGAACAGTGGGGGTCAGGGCAGGACTCCTTCTAGACAGACTGGACATACGTCATCAGGAGTGCAACAACATTAGGCACCATCCAAACATACTGTAGGGAATTGAGATATGCCTAGAGGACCGGTGTTTATGACACCACAGTGACAGACTCCTCAACAGAGGACTCCTTACAGAGGAGCATAACAACAGTAGTGTCGACCGCAGCAATATTTTAGGCCTGCTCAGTAGAACAGACCAGGATCACAGGCTATTAGAACAACAACTTCTACTTCGGGGACCGGGAGCACTAGACCAAAGACTGGATGTTGGAGTTGTGGTGAGCCACATTACCAGCGAGACTATACGATTGAGAAGGCCAGAGTGACCAGATCATCAGGACCCACTACAGTTGGATATTTGGGAAAGTCCCATAGGATACATGCAATGGTGAACAACTGCTAGGTTGAGCATCAGTCCACTTTGATAGAGACGTCAGATATGATCGCAGACCGAAAATATAGTGTATTGATAGATCTAGGTGCTACTGAGAGCTTCATATCTAGTGCAAAAATGAAGGGAATTAAGGTAAAGGCAGTCGAGCAGGATGAGTTCAAGTATGAAGAAATGACGTCGGGTGCCAAATAGAAGGTTGGAGGAAAGGTTATAGGCTGTAGCCTTAAAATGGGAGACTTTGTAATAAAGGTAGATATTTATGTCACAGTACTAGGATCTTATGACATAGTGATTGGTATGGATTGGTTGGAATTGCATGATGGAATACTTAACTGTAAGATGAAACGATTAAGTTTGATGGATGATTTCGGACAAAGTAGAGTGATTGTAGGAAGAAACCATAGAGTGTCCTTGAGGTTCATTTCTTCCCTACAATTGTAGAAGAGTATGTGCAAAGGATGAAAACTATATGAAATCTTAGCGTTGAATGAAAAGGGCGAGGCAAAAGGACTAAAAAACCTTCCTATAGTGAAAGAGTTTGTAGAAATGTTTCCAGAAGAATTACCCAGTTTACCGCCCGAAAGAGAATTCAAGTTTACAATAAACTTGAAACTGGGAACTGAACCTATTGCAATAGCTCCTTACTGTATGTCAACGCCTCAATTGCAGGATTTGAAAATGAAATTGAAGGAATTGTTGGACTTGGGACTTATTATTCCAAGTGTGTCACCTTGGGGTGCACTGGTTATTTTTTGTAAGGAATAAGGATGGATCGTGGAGATTGTGTATTGACTATCGTCAATTTAACAAAGCGACGGTCAAGAACCAATATCTGTTGCCAAGAATAGATGATTTACTTGATCAGATGAAAGGGGAAACGATATTTTCAAATATTGACTTGAGATCATGATATCGCCAATAGTGGATTAAGGAAAAAGATATCCCTAAGACCGCTTTTAAGATGAGATTTGGAAATTATGAGTTTACGGTTTTACCGTTCGGATTGAAAAACACCCTGGGGGTATTCATCAGTTTGATGAATGGGGTGTTCCGTGAATACTTGGATAAGTTTGTTCAAGTTTTTATTAATGACATACTGATTTATTCTCAGATGAAGGAAGAGAATGATGAACACTTGAGGTTGGTCCTGCAGTGCCTAAGAGAAAATAAATTGTACAGGAAGCTATCAAAATGCTCTCTTTACAAATATAAGATTCACTACTTGATGCAAGATGGTCAAGTGGTAGCTTACATTTCACGAAAATTGAGAAGGCATGAAGAGAACTACACAACACATGACCTAGAGTTATTAGCTATTGTTTACGCCTTGAGAGTGTGGAGACATTGTTTGATTGGATGAAAATTCAAATTAAAGACATATCACTGTGGATTGCATCATATTTTTACACAAAGTGACCTGAACGCACGACAAAGGCATTGGTCATAATTTCTTAGTGAATATGACTTTGAAATTTATTACATTAAAGGAACTATGAACTGAGTGGCATATGTGCTGAGTAGAAAGCCACACATATTTTTGGTGTTACCTCTTAAGATGAAGCTTCGAGAAAAGATTCTAACTCTACAAATCGATGATGACTGGTATAAGGAAGTTATGAAAAATATTGGACAAGATATTATGATGGTATCAAGGTATGAAGGTTATTCACTAGACGACGATGGATTATTGAGATTTAACATAAGAATTTACGTACCACCTAATGACGAACTAAGAAGTTTGATCTTAAGTGAAGTGCATCAAGCAGTATACATGGCTCATCCAGGAGTCACAAAGATGAAGAGAGATATTCAGCCTTTGTTCTTCTAGAAGGGAATGAAGGTAGACATAGGCAAGTGAAGACTCAACATAGACATCCAACGGGATTTTTACAACCACATGCTATTCTTGAATCTAAATGGGAAGCCATTTCGATGGAATTTATTGTTGGATTGCCACTAGCGACAAGAAGACACAATTTGATTTTTGTGGTAGTTGACACTCTGATGAAGAGTGCACACTTTATTCCAGTGCGTACGATGTAGCAGGCACTAAACATAGCTAGAGTGTTTGTCAACGAGATTGTGGGATTACATGGGGTTCCAAAAAGAATCATATATGATCGAGGATCAATGTTTATAGGACGATTTTGGACCAGTTTCCAAGAGGCTTTGGGAACACAATTAAACTTTAACACAACTTATCACCCATAAACAGATGGGAAAACAGAAAGGATAAACCATATTTTGGAGGATATGTTGTGTATGTATGTAATGGACCAACAGAAACGTTGGGAAGAAGTCTTGCCACTATTAGAATATTCTTACAACAATAGCTATCAGAGTACGATTAAGACAACAACGTTTGAGTTTCTTTATGGGTGACCGTGTTGGATGTCGTTGAGTTGGGATCAAATTGAGAATAGGGTACTGGTAGGAAAATACGTGATTCAAGAAATGGAAGAACAGATGAAATCAATCAGAAAGATAATTAAAGAAGTGCAATATCGGTAGAAGAGTTATGCTAATGTGCATCGCATTGACCACAGTTATGAAGTTGGAGATAGAGTCTTCTTGCGGGTAAAACCGTAAAAGAGTTCGATCAAGTTTGGAAAAGGTGATAAAATCTCTCTTAGGTTCATGGGACCCTTCGAAGTAGTGGAAAAGAGGGGACCCATGTCTTATCAACTATCCTTGCTTGATTATTTGAGGCATATGCACGATGTTTTTCATGTATCTGTTTTGAGACATTATATCAGTGACCCTTTGCATGTTATTGACATGAGTTCCTTGCAGGTGTTAGATGAGGGTGCTCTCATGGTGGAGCCAATCCACATTTTGGACCATTGCATTCGAAAACTATAGTGTCAAACAATCGATCAGGTCAAGGTCTAGTGGGACAATTATAGTCCACACTCGGATACCTGGGAGGATGCATATGAGATGCACCGACAATTTCCTTACTTTTTTTGTAAGACTTAGACATATAGATCTATGTCAGATGCATTTATTTACTTGCTTTTACATAATGTACAAACTTCGGGATGAAGTTTAAAACAAGAGGGGGTGTATGTAACATCCCTCTCTACTAAGCATACTACTATTGACTTATTCTTTGAGGACACTTGCTTGCAAGTGATCTGGGTATGGAACACTGTGGTTTCTTTCAGATTTTGGGTTATATATGATGATGTTGAGGTGTTATAGCTGCTTGATATTATTGATGTATATATATATGTGTGTGTGTGTGTGTGTGTGTTGACATGTGCTTTGACAAGTCATCTTGAGTGTTCAAGACAGATGACAGGTTATGGATGTTGGTGGCATCAAAGTGCTTCCTTGGATTTTGGATTGAATCAGGGAGTGGATTGTATTGTTAGAGTATTTCATTACTATGCACCTATGAGGTATGATGGATTTTAGTATGATTTATATATATGGATTTGACACTATTTTGTCAGTGGATGGAGGCTTGACGATGCTTGCTAATCCGACTCACATTAGGAGTAAAGGGGCCTTCCATAGAAAACTAGATATTGAGGGAGAGGGGTGGCAACATCCCTGTCACAGTCTAATAACACTCCCACCATGGACAGAACTGTAGGTTAATAATTACCTAGTTGGGTGGTCCACAATGCCATGAGGGCAGACTGAGGCATTCACTCATGTAGATTTATAAGGGGCACACAATAAGGTAGGGTCCTTATTCCTTATAAGCCCTTAGTCTCTCACCAGGTCAACGGAATGGAGTTTTGACTCAAAGGCGTTGGGAAAACTTCCAAAAATAATTCAACACGAGTGGCACCCTTAGAGAATGAGTTGAATCTTGAAGGGCATGTCACACAATTGAATCCTAAGTCAATAAACATAGGTGGCCTAGAATAAACTGGAATGATTTGACCTTGAAGGATTAAAATAATTAATTAAACAATAGAGAATTAATTATTAAATCCAACCATGAATTTTAATAAAGGGGCTAATTGAATTGTGACATGAGTAAATATTTGAAGGAAACCAATGGTTAGGAAATAGTAAGAAATAACCTAAACAATTGATCAAATACATAAGGGTGCATGAAAATTGTTAAAAGGAAATCCTTGTTTAAAAATAATTACAACTTGAGAGAATGGGTTGTGCATGGAATAGAATTTGAATCAACCAACCCTAGCCTAACTAAGAAGACTCCTAATCCAACCCTAACTAAAACCTAGTCAGGAGACCCCCATTAATTAAGGGGATTGGGGAAACTAGGGGATAACTAATAGGAAACTAGGAACACATGGGGAAATGGGAGGAAAGGTGGCTTTTAAAGAAAAAACTAAAAAAATAAAAGAGAATTTACTTGTGCAACCGGGGGAGGATGTGACACCTATAGTGGATGAATAATCCTAAAATGAATTTATAGAAATTAATGATGATCTAGATTATTTTCGGCATGAAATGAGAGCGGCGATATAATAAAGCAATGTATAATAAAGCAATGTACAGAGATATCTTGAATATCCAATAATATAACATAAATGTATCAGAGATGCAACCATAAACACAAATATACATTAATACACAATTTTATATTAATTAGCGAAAATGTACAAAGACTATAAAAATACAGAGTGAAAGACTCGCTAGAATGGTGGCAGCTTATCTCTGAGAAGAGATGTGTCCGCTACTCACATTCGCAAGAATATGATTACAATGAGTCTATGAAGGTCTTTTTACAATAAACAGGAATGTAAAAAATGCTAGACATCCAAAAACCTAACCCTAGGAGATGAAGCGCCAAAATTCATGTGGGCCCTGTTTGGGTAAGTTAGTACATCAACTTCCCGGGGTCGTAACTTTTGCATACGATCTCCATTTTAGGTGCGTGATAGCCTGTTGGAAAGATATTGTCGAGAAGATTAATTTTGGGGGTTCAATCAAATCCTTCAACTACCATTGAGAAGCTCGGTCCAGAAAAACCTTCATTTAGGCCCTCAAAATGGCCGTGGAAGTTAAAAACTACTAAAAATAGTAAATTGCCTGAAAACTATTTTGAGCGAGTTGGAAAAGGTGGGTGGCCACCGATATCCACCTAGATCAATCCTCCCTCCTTAGGAAGAAATTATCTCCATTGCATTGAATTCCCGGGGGAGAGGGAAGAGCGTTTGTTGAATCTGTAACTTGATGAGCTTCTTTCCTTGTTGGAGAAGTTGTGTTTCTTAGCTTGTTGAAGGTTGTGACAAACATGTGGCTGGAAGGGTTGGAAATTTTAACCAGTCTGGCTACATGATATTTCTGTGTGTAGAAGGAATATTTACACTTTTCTTCAATCTTGTCGACCTGCTTCTATTGGATAGAAGGTGCTTGGGATGAGATTGTAGTGGTTGTAGTATCCTTTTGTTCACCTTTTGAATAGATTGTGAAGAATCTGAATTTTGTAGTATGAGATACTACCATGCGACACTATTTAGGTGGAATAGTAGTCGGAACTAACTCTAGTATTCTATAGAGATGCCCCCCCATAGAAACAATGACACTACGAGGTCGAGACTCATAAACATCATGGCGCTTCCACATATATGGTTGGCCCAGGAGAACATCACAAAAATCTAGTGGGGCAACATCACATAATACCTCATCCTTGAAGGGTTGGATGTCGTATGACAATCGACACTGTTAGCTAACATAGAGATCTCGTCCCTGGCAAAGCCACCTGATGTTGTATGGATGCGGGTGTGGTGTTGTCAAAAATCCCAACTGTTTGACGACCTCTGTTGAGATGAGGTTCTTCTAGCTTCTGCTATCAACAATAAAATGAAGCAGGGTCCCCTTCACCCACATCTATGAATGAAAAAGGGTGCTCCCGCTCTTCAAGATCTATTGGTTCTTCTGGTTGAATTGTTGTGATCGCGACAATAGCAGTGGAGTTTGTGTTGATGATCTGTCTTTTACCGGCATTTTCAGAATCAGATTCAGAATCAGGGTTCGGCTCCTTGTCTTTGATCTCAGCCACTAATGACTATTTTGAGCGACATTCCTCGGTGTTGTTTCAGGGGATTTTGTGGAAATCACCCCATTTTCTGGTGTCCTTCTTTGTATTCCCGTGACCCTTCTTTTCCTGTGGCTTGGATTGGTTTTCAGGAGACTGTTTGTTAGGGCCATCTTTACCATACTTTGGTTGTTGTATATTTGCAGACCCAAAATCTCATTTGTTCTGGTGCTTAAATTTCTTCTCAATTTTAAAAACATATCAATAAACAACACCGAGTGATGAGATGTCCAGAAAATCCATTTCAGTTTGGATGTATTTGTGTAGAGCCCCATGGTATTTCATAACCAAATGTCATTTGGAGTCTTTGATACCCATCTTGGTGCGCAAGGTATGGAAGGTATTGGTGAACTCTGAAACTGCTTGGCTCCTCTCTTGTCGCAGTGTTGTTCTTCTCATTTATTGGTCCTCATAGTTTCCAACAGGGTAATATTGTTCCTTTACCGCATCCACAAAAAAATCCCAAGTGGGCTCGGCCCCATATATTCCAGAATCCTCTGTGGAAATTTTCTCTCGGTAAGTTTCCCACCAATGTTTGACATGGGGGAGAGATTTGAGAAGTCTGAAGGTGATCTTTTCTCTATCGTAAAAATTATGAACAGAGAAATAACCTTCTAACATATTTAACCATTTGTCTAGGGCATCCGCATCTATCTGGCCTTCAAATACGAGAATATCAAAATTAACCTGTACCTTGAAAGGAGAGGTGCTTCTAAAGTGGTTGTTTTATGAATATGCACCTATTGCTATCGACAGGCGTTAAAGGCGTTAAAGGATGTGGGAAAAATTCTCCATCATTTCGCCCCTCTGTCGTGTGAGAGCTTGCTCAAGGAATAGATTGATAAAATTGTTTGCTCCATCCTTTTTATTTTCTTCTGCCATGAAGGGTTTCTTGGGCATGCGAGAGCAATTTTATTTAATATATACAAGCTCGAGACCCAACTTGCTATACTCGTACCTCGTCAGGGACATGCACTGGAAACAAAAATAATCAAGAGTAGCCTGCTCTGATACCACTGATCTAGATTATTTTCGACACGAAATGAGAGTGGCGATATAAAAAATCATTGTACGGAGATATCTCGAATATCTAATAATATAACAGAAATGTATAAGAGATGCAACCATAAACACATAGATACATTAATATACAATTTTCTATTAATGAGCAAAAATGTACAAAGATTGTAAAAATACAGAGTGAAAGATTCGCTAGAGTGGTGGCAACTTATCTCCCAGAAGAGATGTGTCCGCTACTCGTATTCCCAAGAAGATGATTACAATGAGGCTCTAAAGGCATTTTAACAATAAACAGGAATGTCAAAAAACCTATACATCCAAAATGCTAGCCGTAGGAGATGAAGCACCAAAAGTCACGTGGGCCCCATTTGGGTAAGTTGGTACTTCAATTTCCTGGGGTCGTAATGTTTGCATATGATCTCCGTTTTAGGCACATGATAGCCCGTTGGAAAGGTATCGTTAAGGAGATTCATTTTGGGGGTCAATCAGAGCCTTTGGCCATCATTGAGAATATCGATCTCGAAAAATGTTCATTTAGGCCCTCAAAATGGCCCCGAAAGTTAAAAACTACTAAAAATAGTAAATTACCAAAATTGCAAACTATTTTGAGGGAGTTGGAAAAGGTGGGTGGCCACCGATATCCACCTATATCAAATGAATTATGCATGAGGGATAGATTTACTTGAGTAGGAATGATATGAAGAAATGGACGTAGAAGGGAAAGGGATCGGACCCTGGGAAAGGCACTGTTATGCTATCGAATTTTTGATTGACTGTGTTTTTACTTGTGAGAGTTGGGGCATCCAGGCTTGTAAAAGAGTGGGAGCTCTTCCTTACGAGGAAATCCTAGAATCTATTGTGTTCTGATCTTTTTGCTTGGCCCCTTTGCGGTTCGGGGGTCTAATGGGGAAGAAGAGTACCCCTAACATTAGCTGGGAGGTGCCAGTGAAGTTTATGTGATTTGCAAGCAAAGGAAAGGAAGGAGTGCAAGGTCTGGAAGAACATCTTCAACACACAGGTTTCATTGATTTCTGGTATTTATAAGATGAATTTATTTATTTTACGAGAGTATCTCTACAATATATGGATATAGTCATTGTAGAATCATTTGAAGGTCTAAATGCAAAGTGTTACGTTTGTTGGAAAATAAACAATTGCTATAGTGTTATATTTTAAATTATTCCCTTTAAATTCTAGACGTTTTCCGAACTCTGTACATCGGTTTGATCATCCTTGTTTTGTGAGAATTGTGTATTCATATAGCTTATGGTTAATTATGTCTTTCATCCTTACCTGAATGTGTTGAACAAAGTTTAAGAGGATTATGTTAGGACATTTTAAATGTATTGTGTTATCACATAAAGTTGTGGGAGGGTCAAAAAATCATTTTTAGGTTTTTCTTGTTGAGTCATAGGTTATTTTTAGTTTTATGATTTCCTCCTACAGTCATTTTGATTTTTTTTTTCAATAAACCAAGTATTTTAGCATTAGTCTAAGGTCTTGTGGTGTGTTTATGTCATGGGTCAAATTTGAAGTTATCATGACAAAGAGTGTTAGTCCCTTAGCAGTCACATCTTTCTAATTAACATCATCACTTTGCCATCTCTCTCTCATAATTTGTGTCAAGTACCTCCATCTATCACTTTACTTGCTCATGATGTCAGATTAGTTTGTAACTTAAGCGCTACTGACACACTAGTGGAGTTCGCGGTGCCCTAAAAGTACCTTTTTTTCATTTAAGAAAATAATTCACTTTCTGACATGACAGGAGTTTGTATTTTTTCAAATATTATCTCTAACAGCTTACATGGATCATAAATTGCAAATCCTAATGGTTTCCTTAAAGCACTCAAATCCTAGCAGGTGTTTTTGACTGTGACTGATGCTACAAACTCTGTTGCGAACTGGTGGCAGAGGATGGTTGGCACTTTGACCACTTGAAGCCATTCCTGAGAAAATATGGTGATGTCACCAATTAGCTCCAGGATACTAGGTACTCCATGAGCTTTCCCACCTTATTTTAAGGTCTGGAAAGGGTCGGGTGATTATTTGTTTTGGTGGCGCTGCAAACTCCTATCTAGTGCTGCAAACATTCTCAGAAATTGTTGATCAACTGCATAACTCTTTCCTTACACCCTAAATCTGGTCTTATGAAGCTATAAAACACCTTTTTTTTTAAACTACTGTTGAGCTCCACTTTTGCCATGTTTTTCGTTGTACAAAAACATTCATTATTACATATTTTCCCGCATTTCATTGTTAACACACACCATAAACCCTTATTGAATGTCATCATTCGTCATTTTATCTAGTGTGGTTAATACATCGTATTTTATATCTTTTTAGTGGTTAAAATATTATTATATCATGATTTACTTATGATGGTTTATGAAGTGTGATTCTTGTACTAGCAAGATCAACATTATTGTACCATTACTGCAGTTCAACATTCCCGCTCAACACTCTCATTCTGGTACCAATCATTGTTTAGCATATTCACGTGCTTTGTGGAGAAATTCAGAAACATGGGTTTTCTCTGTAGTGATGTCTACATGCAGACTCATGTGCCAAAATCCACCTAGGTCTCACGTGTGGACCTCCAGCCTAGGGGGAATAATTCATCCAAATTAATAAAAGTTCTAGAGAGTCAATTTTGGCCTCACTTTTTGTGAAAAAAAAGACAAATATAAAGAATCCAGAACATGGGTTTTGTTTCCAGCATGGCAAATTTGGTCTCTTGTGAACAATTTTTGAAACAAAGAAACGGTTGAGGAGTTATTGATAGTTCTTTGAACTGACATCTGCTCAGATTTCGTTATGCGCCCAGGTTTAGAAACAAAATAGAATATCACGCCCAGATTTGCATAGTGTGTCCAATGGTTGAAGTCAAAGACTACGTGGAATCTCCAAGAAGAGGACAAATTCAAGATTTTTGTTTTGTTGCAACCTCTAGTTTGTCTTGTACGAAGATCAGTTCTTCCAAACTCCATGAATAACATATGGATCAAAAGTGATTTTGCTAAAGATCATTTGGATGGATCGTGTAGAGCTAAGGATAACTGATTTATTGTTGCCATCACCATTTGGGGAATTATTGTGCACAGGATATTCTCATCATTTTGTTTAAAGCTTCTCTATATATGTAACTTTTGAATGTAATGAGGGAGGGATTTGACATAGAAATTAAAGTAGGGAGTGGAACATTTTGTAAATCAGATTTGAAATGGAATGAAGCATTATTGATCTGTTGCAAGTAATTATGGTTTGATTTCTTTTCACCCAGACATGGATCAGATCAAGAGGGCCCCTTGATCCGATAATGTTCTGGTTGTATATATTTTTGTTTATATTGTATTTTTTAGTGTATGCATGTTTCTCTTCATTTAAAGTTTTGTGATTTCTTTTATAACTGTTGATTCATTCTACAGATTCAATTGATCCTCAATTTGAACACTTTCACCCATGCATACTATGTCATTACGCTCCCGTTTGGCTCTGCGTTATTTCTTTTTTGCAACTCCACGATCCGATTTCTTATTATATCTAGCTCACTCACCTCTTTCGAACATTGTCTCTTCATCCAGTTGAACACTCACTCATCTATTGTCTTCATTCTTTGAGCCCAATTTGCACATCCATCCATTCGGATTGTTCCCTTCACACCCACAATTATTCAATTCAATGTTGCCATTAACACCATCTCCATTCACTTACCGCTTACTCCTTTAACACTGCAAGAGATGTATATTTATGTCCATAGTTTTTATTTCACATCCTCATGTTATATTGGTTTCATATATCTTGTGTCATATTTTATTTAATTATTATATGTTGTGTTGATTTGTAGGTTACATTATTGTGTTGTATATAAGTATCGTTGTTGTTTGTTAATTGTTGTTTAAGTGTTTTGATGTGTATTGTTATAATGTTTATTTATTGATGACACATATTTGTTATAACTTTTTTGTTAATTGTTTATTTGTCATATATTTATAACCCTTTGTTAATAGTAATAACTATATGTTATATATTTATAATGTTTTGTTAATAGTTTATTTGTGATATGTTTGTTAATATTGTGTAGAGATTTGTTAGAATAATGTTTAGTTTGTTTCATATTATGCTATATCGTTTGTCATGTTGTAATTATGTGTTGTTTTATTTTCCAAAGTATTGTAAAATATTGTTAAGTGTTATGCAACGTTAGAAGGATTATGCATGTAGAGTGATTTCAAAATTAATTCCATACCCATACATTCATTCTTGTACATAAAATAAAATTCATCCCATACATACACATTGACTTCGCTTTCATTTCTGGGTGTATCTTTTCTTAAGGACAATTCTCTAAAGCGTGTTTTTTTGAATTCTTTACATTACATCATCTTGTCTATATAAGGGTTGACTAGGAGTTTGGTGGATTTGCTTTTAAAACTAGTAAATTCCACTTTAGGTCAGTAGAACACATACATGAGGGTTTGAGTAACCTCATCCGGCTGACTGATTTGAATGACAGTTTGGGTAAATTCCACATTTACTTTTAGGTTTCGTTGGTTGTCTTTTAATCTAGTTTTCTTTAATTTGGTTTTTCCATAGTTTAAATTTCATTTTATTTCTGCAGTTTGATTTTACCTCTAGTTTTGCTTTCTTCCATTTTGAAATTTGTTTGTTGGCTTTAGAATAAGCTAGACTAGGCTCCAATACTGCATTTCTTGTGCCTTCACCTCTAAGTCTATGACTCCCCAGTTGATAATTTAATGTTGGTAAATTAGTGCATATATTTAGCACAACAACTACCACATCCATTGTTCATTTATAATTGCTTCACTTATTCAAACCTAGGTTTTCTGAAAACCTTTCTCTAGCGATGTGAACCTTGCACAGTCAACCAAGTGCTACGAACTCTCTATTCTAGCATTTACTGTAGAAAACTGTTTGTTGTAAACTTTTTTGTGGTCCATATTCCTAGTTAATATGATGAATTTAACCCTGATTGTAGTCAGTTGAGTCAAACTTAGATGTTTTGTCCCTGTGCAAACCTGAATTCATAAAGTTGTCATACCAAATTTGTTGGACTTGTTTCACAAATAGTTTTCTAGTATTCTTTTCCCTTGTTCCCCATAGCTAAAAGAATACATGGTCTCATTATTGGAGGGAATCAAAGATTTAACTTACAAATTTCCCACCCCCACTGATATTTCAAAGGAGTCTTACCCTAAAACCCTAACTCATGTTTCTATGTTTTATCTATGAGAAAACATGTAAACTTTGTGTTGAGGTTTTCCTAGCTATCATTGATGGATAATCAGCAAGAGGAAATTAAAAAAGGAGGGGCATTGTGAGGACTAATCCCTATGAAATGCAACTATTTTCTATTGAACCCATGATTAGGGAAGTCTTCTAAAGAGTAAGTTGTTTAAATTTCTGTCAGAAAATGCAGAGGGGGCACCCCGAGGTAGCCAGGGAATTTTCCCTGAACTTTGATGGGACCAAGACCAAGGTTGGGGTAGTTGAATTTAAGGTATATGAAATGAACATAGAAACAACTACTAAAATACCTAATACTGGGGAGTGATGGTTTAAATCCATGAAACTAAATGCAACCTTCTCCAAAGAATTCCTCAAACCAGAATATCAAGGAGATAACTTATCAATAGGAGTGCCCAAGAACCATATGATTGAGGGTTTTGATAAGATGTTGAGGGTGATCCAAAGATACTTTACCTGTGAAGGGAGATTCAACATGATTTATCAGTATCACATAAGACTACTTCTTCACTTCACAGGAAAATATTTTATGAATGTTCCTTTTTATTTGTTTAGGAGTATTGGAAAAATGGCTGACAGAGTTCAGGCTAAATCTAAGGTAGTTGATAGAAGTGTTTTTCATTCAGGGCTGATTAAAATGCTTGTGATGGAGGAATTAAGGAAGAAAAACATTGACTGGGAGGAATTCATTAATTCTTCACACTTTCAATTAAATATTTCTCCTACTCCACAGTCCAAGGTACAAATCCCTCTTCAGGCTGACAGGACTATACATGCAAAGATCACCAAGAAGAGGAAGAGCATGGATATTGTTAAATATGATGAAGAAAAAAAGGAATATGTAGAATAAGGAGGATCTTCTCAGCCCCCACAAAGAGAGGTTTCACCTTTGCCATGTCCCAGTCCAGTAGAGACCCCTTCAGCTAGAACCAAAAGTATGAGAGGGAGAAAGTTATTGTTCTCCTCACCACTTGTTGCAAACAAGGTCAAGACCAAGAGACCTATTACTAGAGCATCAACAAAGTAGGAAATCATTGTGGAGAAAGTGTCAGTGAAAGCCCCCATCCAGAGAAAGGGAAAAAGTGTACCTATCAAAGAGCCCATTGAAGTTGTAGACATAACTACTCCTCCAGAAAATCCTACCTTTAAGAGGCTGAACAAACATCTTAAAGAGGCCAGAACTGAAATTTCTATATTAAAAAGGGAGGATTTAGTTGAAAATAAGAAGTTAAGTGGTCTCAAGGATATGTATCTTGGAAATCTTGTAAAGGCCAAGTTCATAGCTAAAATATTTAGACCTCTCCACAAGCATCTTAAGAACTTATACAAAAAGAATATAGCCTACCAGATTCAGATGAGAGGGCTAAAGATAGAGCTGAAACCTTTGAGGGAGGAGTTGGCCAAGAAGAATTTGGATATTTTAGCCCAAGTTTACACAAGAAGGAGTTATAGACTCAGAAAATAAAATATGAAATTCCTTAAAACAATTTCAGTTTTGGACAATCCATGTTTTTGCAATTTTTAGATTTTGGTGGACAATGATGCCTATGAACTAAAACTTTTCACTCATATACCAGATCATGAGTTTTTACAACATCTCTAGCTATGAAGATGGTTTTTGGGGTGTTTTGAGGCTCTACTAGATATGTTAAGAAATTACAGGAAAGTTTGTAATGCTTGGCGTTGTGAACTGGATTATACAGTCATTTGTTGTGAACTCCACTGTGAACTGGCTAATACAGTTGGCGCTACAAAATTTGCTGTGAATTCCTATTCTGGACGTTTTAAGAGGATCAACGATTTCCAAATGGCTAGAGGAGTATGGGACAACTGCTTGGATGTTAGTTGAAAGTTTTAGGGACACCTGACAAGAAGAAGATGAGTTCAAGGGACACTTCATCCTGCATAATAAAGATGTTAGGGTAGTGGCCTGCATTAAACTAGTTTGTAGCAATTTGTTATTTTTTAATGTACATATGTAGTTACTTCAGCTTCAAACGTGGGAATCCTATGTTGGAGGGTGGGATCTGAATTGTAATGCTATCATTCATTGTATAGGCTATAAGATAGGCATTCGAATTCATTGGGGGGTTCGAATGGTTGATATGAGACTCTTTTTGTAATATTGTAATGTAACAAAGCCATCTTTGGATTTTGATGTATCATACTTGAGATTTTTTGTTTAATAGAAGTCATCCTTCTTCCTTCCATCTTACTTCTTTCTTACTATGAATTTACTGTCATTTGAAATGATTCAATTGATATATTATAACTATGTTACAATGGATGTTTGATTGTGATGATGTTATAGTTTTTATCAGAGTTCAACTTTGATTAAAGAAGTTATTGTATCAAAATATTTTATTCATTGGTCTGCTAGTATTACCTGATGCTAATAGTAGAATTATTTCATCTTTCTTACTACAGTATTCTATCTATTTGCCTTACTCTTTGAAACTTTGTTCTAAATTAGCCAAGACCTAATTTGTTGATGCATTTTATCTAGAAATTTCTATGATTACATTTTTGTGTTGAGTTTGGATCCATTTGACACCTTATCTTAAAATTCACCTTACAAACCTATTGATGGGTGTTGAGCTTACACTTTAGCAATCAAAGTGTGACTTTCAGTGCTAACATATGGCTTGATGGCCATTTGTAGTTTAGTTCCAATTGTGTCCTCAACCCTTGTTGATTTTCATTTAAAATCCATGTCAATTACATTGATGGGTTTACTACCGAGAGGCGTACAAGATTTGAACTTGTACCATAAATCCCTATTAAGTTTACGATGAATCAATTCTGTCGAATGGCGAATTTTCATGAAATTGTTAAACCTTGAGTTATTGTTTTTCTCGGATTAGATTTCATTTTACCCAACATCTCTAGGGGCGTGGAGTTCTGTAAAAATTTCTTACTTAATCCATTTACTTCGGGATTCGTGGGATGCCCATTCTATGGTTTCCAGGAAAAATTTTACTTACTTCCCATCCGGGTGTTAGCCCTTTTTTTCCTAAACCAAGTTATGCATGTGACCAGGAGCCAGAACATAGTGCTAGTCAGAAGGGTGCTATTCAGGACTCCAGAACGTCGGTACTCTAGAGGTTCTTCAAACTCAACACTCCCTTCTCTCGAAGTGTTAACCGATCGAATTCGGTCATAAGACGAGTTGGCCGACAGTTGTAAGTTACCCAACCCTACCGCCCTCCTTTCCTTGACATGCAACAATTGATCTAACAGTTAGTTGATTTCTTTTAACAAGAGTTTCTACGACGAAGATCCACTACGAGACTCCGAACTTCAGGGTTTTACTGCTTCCATAACCTTAGACTATTCATCCAAACCATTGAACCGTCAAAGAGATCGTATATCTAATGGCTTACACTCCTCTTAAAAATCAACGGTTGTTGTTTACTCCAGAGTTCGAAACTCTGGGAGTTCATCACCTTTTGAAACAACCACTCCTTTCCTTCGGAGTGCTGAACTTTTGAAACCTCTGAAGGATTAAGACTTGAAGATATACAACCCTTGTTTGTTCTCCAAATCTATGAATAATCTTTACTCCGAAAGTTCAAAAATTTGGGATCTTCACAACCTTTAACCCTGAACATTAACTTAGCCAGAGAGCCGAATATTGTTTAACTCAAAGATCAATGGTCGCTATACCTTGCTATGATCTACGTCTAGAAATGATTTCGGAGATTTGACTCTTCGGAGAACCATGTTTACCTTGGATTCAAATCTCTCGTAATGACATACTCCCAAAGTGATGTGGTTGTTGATGTCACTATTGATGTGGCACTGTATGAGTGGTTTCCATGTGTCACCATGATTCATAACCTTCGTACCTAAAGTGCCAACTAGACCTTGACACTTGTCATTATCTAATTTCACCACGTGATCTTGTTTACATGACCTTCTTGACATGGACTATGATGACGTGGGACCTCATTGTGTTGCCACATGTCTTAATTCATGACTTTGGGGCTTTGACCTTCAGGTATTTTTTGCATGTTCTGGACTCCTTTTTTCTGAAGTGGTCATCCCTGAAGTGGTCAGCAATGGAAGTGATTATGCCTTCCATCCACTCAAATTTCATCCAATGACTGTGATCAGTCCTAGATCATTGGTATAGATTTATTTTGGGGTTTAGGACTCCAGTTTGTTCATTGTTTCCACTTCCCTTTTCTCGTAGAGTGAGATTCCCGAAGCTTAAACCTCAAGCATCTTGAATTTATCTAAGTGTCTACCTTTAAGTTGAAAATATTAACAAGATCCAATAGTTTTCGAGAATTCGACCATTCAGGATCTCTGACCTTTGGCCTTGCTTATCCTATCATTCCACTTTATTTGATCGGACGATCATTTTAACTCCCAATTTGTTTCTTAGATAGAACGACACATGTCCATTTCAGAGATTCGTCTTTGGCTCTAGATGCTTGATTCTTAAATGTTTCCACCTATCAAATTTTCTTCCCGAAATCTAATTTTCTGTGCGACTTCAAAATATTTATCTCTTCTGAGCTTTGGCATTTGTACATGTAACAAGATCTTCGATCCTTGAAAATGATCGAATATTTCATCGATGACATTACCAAATGTTTCTTTCCTTTATCTTTGCCTTTGAAAATAATGCTAGCGCTCATTAGTGAATCCCTCCTGAGCTTTAGATTCTAATTGTTGAGTGTGTATTTGTGCCTCCCCTATGTTTATTCATATTGTTTATTATGAACTTGGGATTTCGAGGAGCACGTCCACGCATTTCTAGAGTTGAATATGGAAGTGTGGCACCATGGTACATGAGGAGAAGCTTCAGGCTTCTTACATAACTTAAACTCTTCCTTAGAACATACTCTCTCTCAGTTAAGGTGATTTCTTCACAGTATCTAAGTGATTTAAATCTGTCATAAATGGTAGATTGTAGGTTAAAAGGATTTTGTTTTCTGTTTAAGATTATTGTCTTGGTGTTTATAGAATGAATTCCTATCCTTAATGAGTAAGGTGATAAGGTATTGAAATAGTATGCAATGATGTTGATGAAGTAATGAGGCTACCATATTTTCTCTATTTACAAAAGGGTAGTTAAGAATGATGTTTATATATTTAAAATTTTGGAATGAAATGAAATTATGGGAATTAGGCACTTCCTTGTTCCTCGGGACAGTCATCAGTCTTGAGACCTTAAATGGTCAATATCAATTGGATGAATCCTAGACTTGAGCGTTGATTATGTGTCTTGGAAGTCCTAACCTTGCAGGATAGGTTGGGTGGGTAGTTGCATTTCATTTTATGTGAAGTGACATACTCCTTCATGCTTTAAGTAGTATCTAAATCTAGTTTGCAAATAAATTGAGAGAAGCAAAATGTGTTTTACTTATATATATTATTATCTTGAATTTGACTGCAATTGACTGAAGTGTGTTAATGCCATGTTTCACTTATTCTAATGATGTATTTTCATGTTTCTCGTGTTCTAATTATGGTTATTAATGTTTCAAAAAAAAAAAAATCAGATTGTTTCTCATGTAATTATATGACGTAACAAAGGGTTGTTACAATAACACATCCCAAAGAAACCCTCTTCTACACCATGCTTCATCATCATCATTGACAGTAGAGCAATGTACACTACATCAGTTTAGCTCCTAGAAGACAACATGTCTTGCTTCATGAGGTAACAAGTCCAGTCTCATGGTAAGTTTCACTTTAATATTTGAAGCATTTAAGCATGTTGAAAAGAGTCCTTTCTTGAAGATGGAACGTTTGCTTGGAAATTATATCTATTTTCTTAATTTCACCTTGGTGGTTGGCATGGTATCCTACTAAGTTGGTCACCCTCATGAAAAGGGTTTCTACTGGGGGTTTTCCTTCAAGGGTCATCATACCATTCCCTCTCATTCTTACCACTTTCCACACTTATTTCCCTATGTTTCCTCATATTTTGTGTTTTCGAGTGCATTGACCCAAGAAGGTATTGTACCTCACTTCATGGGAAGAAGGGGATAAATGCCCAAAGGTGTTGTAGCTGACATCATACATAAATTCTCTCCCTCAATCCTTGAGAGCCATGAGACACTACTCTAAAGGAATAAAGTACTTTTAAAGGAAAATAAATAAAAAGAATGTCTCACTTGATGGGGGAATGCATTGCAGTGTTCTTTAATTTCCAGTGCACATAGCACTCAATGTGTTATAAATTCAAGTGGCACTGCGATGCTCTTTTTCTTTCCATTCTGCATATCACTCAATGTTAGGATCTAATAAGGAAAATAAAGGGTTTGGAAAAATGTTTCATTACAAATAAAGGGAAAACAAGGATGTAACACACCCTCCACAAAGGCACCCACAAATGAGACAATATGAACCCTTGATATGTCAAGAACCCCATTCCCAAGAGTCTTTCCACAATCCACCTCATAATCATTACATGATCTAGATAGGGTATTATTGGGAAACATTCCTTGACTTTGGGATTGGCATACCCAATAGGGCACCATGACACCCCTCCCATACCTAAATTTGGTAAAGTTTATAAGGTCTTTGAGCATTTGTTTAATTTGAAAAGGGGGGATTTAACGTTGTTTGGATGGTTCTTTTATTAAATGTGATTTACTTGGCATGATTCATATGAATTGTGGACACTTTGAGGGCGTAATTTTTTTTCTTTGCAGGACCTTTCCCAGTGGAGGATTATGGACCACATGTGATTTCACCTTATATACTTGGACGTGGCCTTTGGAGGGCTAATACATCACCCTTCAGCCCTTGACATCACCTTGGAGGCTAGGTTTTGATGGATGATGTGATTCCAGAGGTGGTTTGGCAGGAGGAGACACATGGCATGGCATCACTTGAGAGCATGAATCATGGCCTTTGGAGGCCCAACATTATCCTCCTGAGGCTTGATGTCTCACTTTTGAGTACTACATCACCCTCCTAGGGAATTATGTCACCCTTTTTCGGGTTTTACTTTATGTATTTTTTATTTTTTCATATTGTAAAGGTAAATGAAGGGGTCGACCCTATTCTAATTTCTTCTTGACAATTTTAAGTGGACACATAGGTTTAGGTGGCCTCATATAAATATAGGACCGTCTCATTTTCATTTCTCATCATTCATTCCTCACCATTTCTGAGAACAAGTCTGAAAATTTCACCCTATCTTGGGCTATCTCTCTCTTCTACTAATGTGCCATGCTTGGAGGATCATTTTTTGGATGCTTTTGCTAATTTTTGGATGGTACTCTATTTATATGGTGCCACCTAAACCCTAAGAGAGGAGCATAAGTGCTTCCTCCTCTCACAAGGTTATTCTTGTTCAAAATTCGTGGAATCTCCTTGCTAGGGTTAGTATCCTAAATTCATAAAGTGCTATCATTTTAGGATTTTATCCCTAGAAACTTGATTTATGGACCTACTTGAAGTATTAATAAGGGAGAAAATGTTGTTAGAGCCCAAATGTTCTTGAACTCTAGCAATCCTTCTCTTTAAGGATTAAACCCTAAGGCTCTAATGTGCTAGCACCTTAGATTTTAAGCCCCACTTCTTAGTATTTGTTAGTTCAATATTCAATCATTGTGTATTGTTGTTATAAATACTCCATAGCCCTCAAAGGAATTAATTTTATGGCTCCATTATGGTGAAATTAATAAAAAAAAACAATCTTTTAATTCTCTCAAGCTCTCTACTAACTTTTTTAATATTAACTATTAAGCCCAAATATTGGCTCATTACCCCTTAATTGGGGCATATTAGATTAGTAATGTTATTTCATTTATGTCAGCTTTAGGCCATTAGTTGTAATTATACCTCCTAGTCTCCTATATATACCAACGAGACATTTTCATTTTGAATCATCTTGTACTTGAACATTTAAGTGGGGTAAAA
>JZKD02S2172751.1:0-32188 GCA_000966675.3 Picea glauca
TGATACAACCATGAGTCACACCTCATGTCATGATATCCTTTATCCTTCTATTACAACAAATGTTTTAGCCTTCACTATATTTCTACCTTCAAGGATATGGAGTTATTCTTAACTCCTTGTGAATGCAATGACATTTCTCACTTATTGTCTTCATGATTTATGTGAGAAAATCTATTAAATTTACCTTGTAAACCATTCAAGGTCTATAGCAGTTGAATACTAATATTCCATGTTCTTCCTTAGAGCTTTGCCAAACTTGCATCACTTGCTTTGCAGTCCTGCACTTCCCTTTGTAATTATTTGATGCTTCAACCAACTATACAAGATTGAACTTCTTCCCTATCATATGGACCCTAAAATTAATCTAGAGCAGACCCACACAATGATAAATTGTGGAATCTTATCCTCTTTCTAGAAATCACTTTCACGCAACACTCTCTACAAAGTGCTCTACTGCTTATTAACAATGCCCTGTCAGTAAGCTCAACCCCTCTTTATTTGTCAAAATATTTCACTTCTAGTGTTCCTATAGGAGTATGCATATGTATATCTTGATCATATATTCTCTTCCTTACACAACAATCACCTTTGGCACTCACCTTTATCGTCTAGGAAGGTTTCTCCAAACATTGACACTATTTGGAAAAATATTCACATTGAGTAATTACATGGTTCTCATAATCCAATTCCACTTTCCATTACTTGTTCTATAGCTCTTTATTTACTCAAACAACTTATACAATATATTCCATGTTTACATTACTCCGATATTCAATCCTAGGCTTTAACTTATCTGATTATACCTTTAATTATGCACCATGTGCAAGCAACCATTTTTGTTAGAATTATGCATAGTTTAGAAAATTTTTCAATTAATGCTATAGGTCATTTTTTATCCAAATTTAGGAAGGACAAAATGAACCAAATAAAAAAATATGATTCCTTATATGCATTCCTCTTTGAAACATCTCTCCGACGACTGTACTCATGCCTCAATTTGAGTTCTGAGCGAAAATATACAACATCCACATGTTGCAATTCTCCACTCATTTACTGCTACAAAAATATCTTTATTAATTTCTAGAAAAAAATTAGTTCCCAAATCAAATTTATGGGTGGAAATGTTTCTTTTAATCCTCAAGGCCTTTCCAATGACTACTCGTTTTCTCAATTCCGATCTCCGAGTTGAAATTTATGGTCCAGATAAATTTAGGTTGTTTTACCCAATTTATCCCTGTATGCTACATGTGTCTTCTTTCTCTATAGGAGGATTTTTAAATATATATATCCTAAATATAGATTCATGGTTATTTTATATGGTTCATAATATTTCCATAGACTACTCATGTGCTCCAAACGGACCTCTAAGCAAGGATTTATGCCCTCTGGAAGTAATCTAGTGCCAACATTTTACCCTTACTGTTTTGGTTGTAACTTTCTCATACGAGCTCTGTTTTGCGAACATATTAGCTCGTTGAGAAGATCTTCTCAAGCTATTTCATTTGAGATATAGAGACAAAGTGCACCTTGTTCTCGTGAGTTTTTATTGGCTAAAAACGTCGTTTAGGGCCTCACAATTTCCTCGCAAGTTAATGACCTTAAACAATATGAACAATTATGAAATTTTCATATAAAACTGACTATTTTTTATGTTGTAACAACCTTTTGAATGTAATTCGTTGATCTCAAATAGCATGGAATATGATCTGTTGATCCTCTTGGGAGTGTTCATCAGCTTAGTGAATATGAGAAGTGACTAACTGAGAGGGATCATCAGATGACTTAGAATGAGTGACCATTTTTTTGTCTTTGCTTGACTTAAGCTTAGGGATGGCTATTTTGAGTCCCTTTCTTGAATCTAAAGATTGGACATGGGATGCAATGTGGGAAATATGTTGGGCATGTTGGTTGAGTGGTGGTGGAGGTGGCAATGGTAATGAAATTGCAGGCCAACCATTATGATGATCTACATGGTGATGAACAATATCCTTCTAGCCATCATTGATAGGGACCTCTGTCTGGAGGGACACATGAGATGGAACATGAACATTGGAAAGACTTGGGAGAAGTTGGTAAGGAGGCCTTGCTGGTCAATGATGTGGTTGAAAAAATCCTTTCCCCACTAAGTTAAAGAAACCAACTTGAAATAGTTGATTCAATTCTTGAGGATCAACATAAAAATGTATGGAGAATATGGGTCAATATGGGTCTTCGGTTACCTCTCTACCAAAAATTGTTTCTTCTTATGCCTCTACCTTTGTCATGGCTTCCTCTGCTGAGGAAACTCATTGTCTAAAAAAAAATTATATCAGTATATGAAATAATAAAGACTAATCGACCATCAATTTACTTTTCCTAAAGATAAATTTAAAACATTGGCTCTTATCAATCCATTACTCTGCATGGATCAATCCATTACTTTGCATGTATCAATCATAATTGATCTGCTGACTTTAGTCCATAATTGTCATAGTTAGAACATGGAAATTCAATGACATATAGGATATGATTGAATTTGTAATGAAAGAAAGGTGGTATTTATGAAAGAGAAACAATGGTTTTTGTTCTAAAACAAAACCAATTCATAAGCACAAGCTTGACTTTAATAATATCATCATATTCATTTTACTGAATATTTCATCCACTATTGTTCACTGTTCTTATATGAAATCTCCCCTTTATCAAATTATCTGAATATTAGGGAGCTTTTCAACAATCACATTCTTTTGCAAACAAAACATGGGGATAATAAATGATTTTGGGAAAAAATGAGGGGATTTATGATTTGTGTAAATTGAAATCATGGATGGGAAATGAAAATGATGAATGCTCTTTCTACAAACAACTTATTTTTTTTCATCAATCAATGAGAACAATTCAAGAACTCAAATGAAACACTGTAGTCATTTGTCTTATAATTCTTTGGAGTTCAATTAGAATAAATTAAAAATTGTTCTAGAGAATTCCACCCAATAAATTATCCATATGTCCAACACAAGTTATCCATTCGTAATATTTTTAAAAACAAATTGTATTAAAATTCTTTCCATGCAAAACTAGGGTCAAAGATACCACTGGTATTCAAAACCCAAAGTATTTTACTTGTTACTAATCAAAGACATGTGATAATTTGATTTTTTATCTATTCACAGTGTTCATCAGCTTGATGAGTATGGGAAGTGATTGACTGAGAGGGATCATCAGATGACTTAGAATGAGTGACCATTTTTTTGTCTTTGCTTGACTTAGGCTCAGGGATGGCTATTTTGAGTCCCTTGCTTGCATCTAAATATTGGACATGGGATGCAATGTGGGAAATATGTTGGGCATGTTGGTTGAGTGGTGGTGGAGGTGGAAATGGTAATGAAATTGTAGGCCAATCATTATGATGATTTACATGGTGATGAACAATATCCTTCCAACCATCATTGATAGGGACCTATGGTGGGAGGGACACATGAGATGGAACATGAAAAATGGAAAGACTTGGGGGAGGTTGGTAAGGAGGCCTTTCTAGTCAATGATGTGGTTGAAAAACTCCTTTCCCCACTAGGTTAAAGAAACCAACTTGAAATAGTTGATTCAATTCTTGAGGATCAACATAAAAATGTATGGAGAATATGGGTCAATATGGGTCTTCGGTTACCTCTCTGCCAAAAATTGTTTATTCCTATGCCTCTACCTCTGTCATGGCTTCCTTTATTGAAGAAACTCATTGTCTAAAAAATAATTATATCAGTATATGAAATAATAAAGACTAATCGACCATCAATTTACTTTTCCTAAAGATACATTTAAAACATTGGCTCTTATCAATCCAC
Organism: Picea glauca; assembly: GCA_000966675.3. Lineage (NCBI taxonomy): Eukaryota > Viridiplantae > Streptophyta > Pinopsida > Pinales > Pinaceae > Picea > Picea glauca. The sequence goes on from JZKD02S2172751.1 coordinate 3,822, forward strand.
ACACAAGCATGCATGCAATCAATCCATTACTCTGCATGTATCAATCATAATTGATCTGCTGACTTTAGTCCATAACTGTCATAGTTAGAACATGGAAATTCAATGACATATAGGATATGATTGGATTTTTAATGAATGAAAGGTGGTATTTATGAAAGGGAAACAATGGTTATTGTTCTAAAACAAAACCAATTCATAAGCACAAGCTTGACTTTAATAACATCATCATCTTCATTTTACTGAATATTTCATCCACTATTGTTCATTGTTCTTATATGAAATCTTCCCTTTATCAAATTATCTGAATATTAGGGAGCTTTTCAACAATCACATTCTTTTGCAAACAAAACATGGGGATAATAAATTATTTTGGGAAAAATGAGGGGATTTATGATTTGTGTAAATTGAAATCATGGATGGGAAATGCAAATGATGAATGCTCTTTCTACAGACAACTTATTTTTTTCATCAATCAATGAGAACAATTCAAGACCTCAAATGAAACTCTGTAGTCATTTGTCTTATAATTCTTTGGAGTTCAATTGGAATAAATTAAAAATTGTTCCAGAGAATTCCACCCAATAAATTATCCATGTGTCCAACACAAGTTATCCATTCGTAATATTTTTAAAAACAAATTGTATTAACATTCTTTCCATGCAAAACCAGGGTCAAATATACCATTGGTATTCAAAACCCAAAGTATTTTACTTGTTACTAATAAAAGACATGTAATAATTTGATTTTTTATCTATTCACAGTGTTCATCAGCTTGGTGAGTATGGGAAGTGATTGACTGAGAGGGATCATCAGATGACTTAGAATGAGTGACCCTTTATTTGTCTTTGCTTGACTTAGGCTCAGGGATGGCTATTTTGAGTCCCTTGCTTGCATCTAAATATTGGACATGGGATGCAATGTGGGAAATATGTTGGGCATGCTGGTTGGGTGGTGGTGGAGGTGGCAATGGTAATGAAACTGCAGGCCAACCATTATGATGATTTACATGGTGATGAACAATATCCTTCCATCCATCAATGATAGGGACCTATGGCTAGAGGGACACATGAGATGGAACATGAAAAATGGAAAGACTTGGGCGAGGTTGGTAAGGAGGCCTTTCTGGTCAATGATGTGGTTGAAAAACTCCTTTCCCCACTAAGTTAAAGAAACCAACTTGAAATAGTTGATTCAATTATTGAGGATCAACATAAAAATGTATGGAGAATATGGGTCAATATGGGTCTTCGGTTACCTCTCTGCCAAAAATTGTTTCTTCCTATGCCTCTACCTCTCTCATGGCTTCCTCTGCTGAAGAAAATCATTGTCTAAAAAAAATTATATCAATATATGAAATAATAAAGACTAATCGACCATCATTTTACTTTTCCTAAAGATAAATTTAAAACATTGGCTCTGATCAATCCACACACAAGCATGCATGCAATCAATCCATTACTTTGCATGTATCAATCATAATTGATCTGATGACTTTAGTCCATAACTGTCATAGTTAAAACATGGAAATTCAATGACATATAGGATATGATTGGATTTGTAATGAATGAAAGGTGGTATTTATGAAAGGGAAACAATGGTTATTGTTCTAAAACAAAACCAATTCATAAGCACAAGCTTGAATTTAATAATATCATCATCTTCATTTTACTGAGTATTTCATCCACTATTGTTCACTGTTCTTATATAAAATCCGCCCTTTATCAAATTATTTGAATATTAGGGAGCTTTTCAACAATCACATTCTTTTGCAAACAAAACATGGGGATAATAAATGATTTTGGGAAAAAATGAGGGGATTTATCATTTGTGTAAATTTAAATCATGGATAGGAAATGCAAATGATGAATGATCTTTCTATAGACAACTTGTAAAAGTGACTTTAGTAGCAAAATGACCACCAATATGAACAATAGATGTTGATTCGTGAATCTCATTTAATAGTTTTTGGGTTGCATTATCATCTATGCATCGTTGAAACAACCCATCAACAAACCTTCTAAACAAAGAGTCTCCTAAAATGAGGTAATTAGAAGCTTCAAGACAAAGCCTCCTTCATTGATGAGAAATCAAGTGATATGGACACCTTTTAAATTGTAAGTAATGAGTGAGATCTTTATACCAGGGATGTTCAAAGAGATTTATATTTTGGTTTTCAATATAAAACGATGTTGATAACAGATTATCTTCATCTTCAGAAAATTAACTTGGTTCGATATGATGAGTGAAGTGAAGGGCTAAGTCACGTCCCTTGATCATTTTGGATATCATGATCATCAAATCATGCTCTTGGATTTTTTCAAGCCAATGTGAAAGCTTACATGAAATATGCGTTCGTGAAAGTAAAAACTTGACAGCAGGAAAAGGGACTTTTACCTGCATGTGCTTGCCTAGAATAAAATGGAATTTTTTTTCTATAGCTTTAACAAGAGATAAATCATGCTTCTCGATGTAAGAATATTTTATTTCATCATCTGATAATATATGGCTCATGTAAGCTACATGTTTTTCATTATTTTGATCACTGTTTTGCATAAGAATCATAGAAATTGCTTCTTCTGTAGTGTTCGTATATATAATAAAGTATTTTTCAAAGTCTGGTTTTGCCAAAACCGGTGCGTAACTGATTTCTTTCTTGATCTTTATGAAATAATGTTTGAAATCATCTGTCCAAGAGAAAGGATGATCTTGTTTTACAATACTATGGATTGGTTTAACTATGACATTGAAATCAGGAACAAACCTTCGAACAAAATTTATAATGCCCATAAAAGCTTGAATTTATTTCTTAGATGTAGAGGCATGGATATTTAAGATTGTGGAAACCCTATTAGGATCTATTCTTATTATTGAATCTGAAACAATATGAATGAGAAGTTTACCTTGGGTGACACCGAAAATAGAATTTGAAGGATTCAAGGAAACTCCAAAATCTCTACATCGAAAGAACACTTTTCAAACATGACCAAATGATCTGATCTGGTTTTGGAATAAACTGTTAAATCATCAAGATAAACCTAGATTATATTATCAATAATATTGTTGAAATCTAATGGCATAGATCTCTGAAAAGTGGCACATTCATTAGACAATCCAAACAACATTTGTTCATAGGTAAAGGTGCCCCAACAGGTTGCAAATGTGGTTTTATATTTATCGATCCTCTTGATTTCAATTTGATTATAACAAGAGAAACCATTAAGTAAGGACATCATTTGTTATCCTGCAACTTGTTGTAAGATCATTTCCATGTTAGGAAGTGGAAATTTATCTTTTACACTTGCTCTATTTAAAGCATGAAAATCAACACAAAGCCTAATCTGACCTGTTTTCTTCTAGACGGGAACAAGATTTGATACCCATTCAAAATAATTAAACAGAAAGATTATATGAGAATTTAGGAGTTTTTCCACTTCTTTTCTGATTGTAGCTCCAAGTGCAGGACTCACAGGTCTCTGTCTTTTCCTAACTTGCTTTTCCCCTTCTTTAATCATAATGGCATGTTGTATAATATTAGGATCAAAACCACGAAGATCCTTAAAAGACCAGGAAAAAACATCACAAAATTCTTGGAACAAGTCCATGAACTTCTTATTTTCTTCATCAGAACATTGAGCACCTATTTTAATCATCTATGGGGACTCAGGGGTTCCAATGTTCATGGGAATGGTATCCCAGAATTTTCTTTTAGACTCATCTTCTTTATTATTTTCTTTATTTCTTACATCACTCGTCGAGAATGAACACTCAAGAGGAGTCAAGCCTTTAGGAAGTTTATTGTTTTCAAGGGAAATGATCACTTTAGGCTTATAAGGTTCATTCTATAGGAAGGCACATATGTCTTCATCATCTAGAAAAACTTGCCAAGATTCTACGTTATCAGGAAGTTGAGGTCCGTAAATAGACACAAACATACAATCTGTTCTCTGAGGTAACAAATGCCTTGTAGGTGAGGCTACAAAAACAACTAACCTATCAACCATAGAATGAAGTTCTATTTTAATATGAGTGATGTTGAAAGATAGTAGATTTGAGATTAATGCCCAAACAACTTGGGTGTATCTTTAAAGTAAATTGTTGTTGGGATTATATATTTTCTTGAATAAATTCACAACAAGTTCTGAATCACCAAAAAGAGTAAGATGAACACAACCAAGATTATAAGTGTTTTCAATGCCTAGCAAAGGCTTCAAATTCAATAGCATTATTCGTACATGAAAATTATAATTTGTAGGAAAAAATGTGAATTTTACCTATAGGAGAGTATAATATAATACCTTCCTCATTATCTTTATTTGAACATGCATTGTCAAAGTTTATATGCCACATATCATCATCATAGTCAGCTGGTTCAAGAAACATGTCATCTTCATCAACAAAGATCTAATAAACACCCATGTCTTCCTCAACGTAATTTACATTAGTTGAGAAACACTTTCAATGTAAGGTGAAATCCTTCCTTCCCTTAAGACAGTCATATTATTTTCATTCTTAGGGATGGATAAATGTGAACCATCTAGTGATAGGTAACCATTGGTTAAGGACTACCAATATCTACCCAAAATTGTTGAATAGTTACTAACATGCATATCCGTTACTTTTATATTAAGGGTAGTTATTATTTGAGGGTGAGAACAAAGGACTAGAGTTACATCTTTGATCTCACCTATGGTAGAATTATTTTTATTATTATAGGAAAGAATAATCCAGTTTTCATTGGTACAAGAGCAGCCTAGCTCTTCCATAATAATTTTAGACATAACTCTCGGGCCAGATCCACCATCTAGCAGGAAACAATGGGCTATTTTATCCATAATTTTTACAAAAATATAGAAAGGGTTTTTTTTTATAGGGTTTCTAAAATTATTTACACCTATTCCATTTACATTTGACTCATGTCCATCATAATTTTCAGTCAAATTAGATACTATGGAAGTTTTACTTTCCATAAAAAAATTCATATGTTGTTGTTGTTCTGGGATGGTGACCATGTCCAAGAGAGATGCATATTCCTTGATACTAGATCGTTGATTGAGGATATTGTATTTGGATGGAGGGAAAGGAGTTGAGGCTCCTTAACTGTTTAAATACCTATCAACATGGGAGTTTGTATCTCAGGATGATGAGCTGGGAGAAACAGTGGTTCAGAAAGAATCAACTTTACTCTTATTAGTGTAAGTTTTATTTCTAGTGTTTACATCATGACGTCATCACATGGAGCCCAATCTAAGGAAAATATATTTGCATCTTTTTTTTTGCCAAAGATTCGAACTCTAGTGTTTCTTTTTACCTCATAGGTCATTTCATCATTGTCTTCTTCGCAAAAGTTGCACCAGGGATAAGACATTATAGCCTTTGGCTGGAAAGTACTATCATTTGGGTTCTTGAAGGCTACGTGGGAAGAAGACTCGGCAAGAATGGAAGTATAATTAATTCCATTTCTCTCATAAGTAATCATCAATTTGTTCATATCTTTCATAAGCTGCAAGAATGTAGACATATCAGTTTGTTTTACATAATCTCCCTTGGGGATATGGTTTCTTTCTATATTCTCTTCATACTCAAGACAAGTATGAAGTTCATATCTGAGATTGTCTAGAGCCTTTTCTTCCAATATATGATGATAGGAAGAGGGTAAATTATTGTAATAGTTCATGAATGCAGCTTGGTTTTGGGGGTGAATCGGTTCAAGGATTTGATTATACATCTTGGTGAAATGAAGATTGAATGATTTGATAATCTCACCGTTGTTATGGGTAATTTTATTGTATTCCCTTAATTTATCAATTGGGATTTTTGATTTCCCATACGTCGATTTAAAACAATAGACCAATTCTTCCCACATGGAAAGGATTTTAGGCCTAGTGAATTAAAAAATAAGTTCATACATATATCATCGTCATTCTCCCCTATGTTATGGAAAGCATTAGAAAAGGATACTAAGTGTTCATTAGTAGTAATATAGTGTCCATTCCCGAAAACTTGGGCAAATGATCCTTAAAATTTGGAAGGGGGTGAGCCACCGGTGTAAGATTTATAGGATAAGATACATTCCACAGGATGGTGGTAGGATCCTCTTCAAATTGAAAAAGGACATATTTTTAATGACTTTATCCAAATTAGTTATAGATTGGACTGGAATTTGATGGCTATAAATGCTACCAATTACATATGATGTTGAATTTTTTGAAGAGGAGGAAGCTTTGGTACTGCTATCGCTACCAACAGATGTCATTTTAAAAGTGAAAGGGACAGTAGTACTAGAAGAATCAGATAAGGTCTGACTAAGATTAGTTTGTTAGATTTGTATGAAAACCTTTCTCCTCCCTATTTCAGATATAGGATAAACTTCAGGTGATAAACCTCTTGTTCTTTGAGAAGAACGAGAGCTGGAGGACATGCGAAAATGACCTAATGAGGAGGTTGATTTATGGGCATCCTTTGTCGTGCTTCCCATTATTCATGTACTCTGATATCTATGGAAATGACTTTCCAAGAATTATGTAATTCAACATGACTCCTAGCTGTTTCTAAAATGGTATTAAACAAGGTCAAGGAAATGCCAGTCTGATCGTCAATACCATCACCAATATTGGATTGTCTAGTAACAGGTACAGTCATGGAAATAGTCAATTAAAGAAAAAATAAGAACAAAAAACAAATAAACTAATTACATAAATAAAGATACAACAACCAGAGAGATGGAAAAAAATATCCCCGATATGGTCGCCAAATAAATGTTGAGAAAAATGTATGAATAACCTCACTCAAACATTTCTGAATCTTAGTTGGCTAGGGTAAGATAGTTTGGATTATCACCCAAGGATTATAGCCTTAGAAAAATTATCAATTGATTCTCAAGTAACAAGTACAAGGAACCATTATTGTCCTTTTTTATAATCAAACTATGCAAAAGGAGAAAGTAAAAATATATACATACTGTGTTTTGAGAATTTAAGAACAAATGAAATATAAATCTAAAAGTAATATGATAGAATGCACATGTGAGATCAAAATCAGTAACACAATTTTATTGATTTCATTCCAAGTTACAACCATAACCTTAATTTTAAACCCCTGCAAGGGTAAGGGCCAATATTAAATTTAGAGATCTTCGATGGGAACCATACAAAAAGACTCTGACAACAAGAGAAGACTTAGACTAGAAATATGGATCATATTAGCCATGAAAGTGTCATTTATTGACTCTGCAAAATATTCTCTATCAGTAATGAAAACTAATTCATAAACAAATTGGAATACACATACTGCCAAGATAAAATGATCAACCTTTCTAGAATAAGTTATTGAATTATGTATGTCAACCATTGAATCTTGCTATATTCAATAAGACTTGGTTATCAACAAAAAGGTTAAGACTCTATGATAACTCGAAATGAATGAAAGTAATTAATCTCACAAGTATAAGAGCCGACCTTTATCATAAATTTCTTTCCTTGTTCTCTCCTCTTTGCCCCTTCTTTTGATCATGTTTTTATCTTTCTCAAAAGAAGTTGTGGTAGTTTCAAACTACCTTTAGTTATGTCATAAATGGATTAATAGTAGTTAGGGAAAAATATTAAATAGTCATAATAATAGATAAAGGGTAAATAAATAATAACTAATAGGCGGGACCCCTAATTCCTTTAAGTCCTTTTAAGTTATGATTTCCTCCTTGTCGCTCCATAATATACTTAAGTAACAAATCATGCCACCTCATAAATATACACATAAGCAATCACTTTGAACAAACCCTTGTGTCTCCCAAAATTATCCATATATATATATATATATATATCAAATAAATAAAATGTATTTTCCACTGCAAAAAGCAAAGATTAATTGGTTGTCCAAAAATGAAGACATAGTATCATGATGTCCAAAAATGGAAACATAGTGTCATATTGCCTATAGGAGATCAAAATATAAATATAATTTCCACCATATCAATTATAAAAAACCACATTTATTATGAGAAGAAATATCCTTATTTTCACTGCTTGCTTCCTTTTCTGCTTTGTTTGTTGAGTGGGCCTTCTCAGAGTGTGGTTGATTGGATGCTTGGGGGTGAAATTCATTGAAGGCTTGGGATTTTTCATCAACTTGGTGAGCATGGGAAGTGACTGTCTAAGAGGAATCATCAGATGACTTATATTGAGTGACCACTTTTTTGTATTTGCTTGAATTGGGATTAGGGATGGCTATTTTGAGTCCCTTGCTTGAATGTGAAGATTGGACATGGGATGCAATGTGGGAAATATGGTGGGCATGTTGGTTGAGTGGTGGTGGAGGTGGAAATGGTAATGAAACTGTGGGCCAACCATTATGATGATCTACATGGTGATGAACAATATCCTTCCAACCATCATTGATAGGGAACTTTGGCTGGAGAGACACATGAGTTGGAACATGAACATTGGAAATACTTGGGCGAGGTTGGTGTTGGGGAGTCCTAAATCCATTTGAATCAATGACATGAACCAAACCCACCACCGAGGCCCAATTATACTCTGCAACATTTGGTAGTGGAATGGTTCTCCAGATCTTGCGATCCAACCAATTAATCGATGGGCTTTACGTAGTGATTGACATGATGTCTTCTTGTGAAAGATCCTCTTTCTTGTTCGCTCGATCCTAGATCATCCTTCGGGATGTCCACTCGGGTCCATGTTGTATCGAGTAACTTAGTGTCTAAGACACTTTCGACCTCCTGGTCGTTCTGTGGAAGTCTTTGAATTGGAGCATCGCGAGTTGGGGAAGATACTATCTCGGGTTCCTTTGCCTTTGTAATCCGTATCGAAGTCACCAGGGAAACCTCCAAACTCTCCTCATCATCATAGATAGTTATTAAGTCATGTAAGGGTTTTGGTGCACTTTCTCTCCCTGATGTCCTTGCTATATCAGGCTAAGCCGAAATGTCCCCTCGTGATCCGACCTAAGGCATTAAAACTTCAGGGTTATCTGACCCCATGGTTTCTTCAATTTGTATCGGCTCTTGGTCACTTGGTCCTTCCCGACTTTCGATTGGGTTGTCGGCAGGAACCCTTGTCATATCTATGAGGTCTGGGTATTTCTACATCTGATCAATTACTCTCTTTTCCTCTGCCATTAAGTGAAAACCCCTTGTCTGTGCCTCTGGTGTCAAGAACAATCCCCTTCCCTGCACCTCTGTTTCCTTTACCACTCTGATTTCTTCCCTAGCTCTGAGGGCCTCTTGAGCCGACTGTACTATTATTTCCACCCATTCATCCATGCTCATGGCCTTGAACCTAGTCATGTTTGGGTTGGCCATCCTCTGCACCACCTTGTCCTAGTCCTGGGCCTTCTCTGTGAAGACTTCGTCCTCAAATTTATCGTGAGCATATGGCTAGCAAGATGACACCTGTGAAGCATGTTGCAGGTCTAGGAATTTAGCATCATGCTTGCTGAATTGGCTTGTAGGGAAGCTAAACTCAAGTTGGCTCAACCCTTCTTGTTTGACTTGAGCTGTATCATTTACCAGATAGAACCCCACATGGAAACCGTAGGGTATGAAGATACATTTCTTGTCTTTGACCAACGTGGCGTTATAGCCTTGCAGGATGGTATGATAACAAATTTCTCCCACGACACGACGGTCTGAGACATGGGATGGTAATAGATGTGGCACTCCGGTGGCCTAGAACACCCTGATGTAGGTGGCATGATCGTCCAAGTACCAATGTCCTATCTTGGATATCATTTTCTTAGCTTCCCCCGATAGCCTTGAGAATTCCTTCTTAAAAAGAATAAAATAAATACGGGTGATGAATTCATCGCAGATGAGGGAGTAATATTTCTTGTACTTGTTTTCCCATAGCACACTGAAATAGACGTGGAATGGGATCTTTGCAACATGCCAACTCATATTCATGCTGGCAAAGACGTTCCTAGCACACATAATATCGAGAAGGTACAAGGCCATGTAGAATGTTGGTGCCTCTCCTTCCTTTAGCGTATGAGCCTATTGCAAACAGATGCTTAGTTGTTTGGAGATTATTGCTCCCTAGTTGAAGCTGCACCTGACGATTGTGACTGTGTATGCTAAAGGAATCCAATCTTCCAAAAACTTGAAGCAATCCTTTTCTCTGTATATCCGACAGATGAGAGCCATCAAATATATGTATAGCTCCCTCAGGTTAATTTTCCCATACCATCCATTGCTTCGATTGGTGAATTTCTTGTCTTCCCTCCACCATGAGGCCATCAATCCACTAGTGTCATGGAGTTCATAAAACTTCACTACGAATTCTGTGTTGAACCGCTCCTCTGGGTCCCTGAGCTTGTAGTATTTATGGACCTTTGTCGGGAGGAAAAATTTGATGTACCTGCCATTCTCATCATTAATCAAACATTTCCGCTCATCCGTGTGGTAGATGAGCCACTTCAGGACCTCTATGCAGGGGAAAATGAGGGTTCTGCTCGCCACCATGTGTAAGTATGAACGTCGTATGTTGGGGAACACCTGGTCATCGAGCGCCCTTACATCTGGATCATTATGTGGGATATACTCCGAGTATTCTTTTCTGCTAATCATATTGAAGATACCCCCCCACTGTGAGAGTGCTACCTTGGATCTGGTGCTTGCCTCTGTAATGCCAAAGGCTGGAGGCTGGATGAAAACTTTCTTTGTTGTTTTCTTGATGACATGCTCTGACCTAGGGGAATACTCTAATTGCCTCATAGTCCCTGGTGAAGATCCTTCGCCTGTCTCTAGTTATTTTATCTTTGGTGCTCTCGGCGAGCGTCTCGTGGTTGGATTTCTTGGCGGCATTGTTCTTGCAACTTGATTAGAGTTTAGAGACTATGTAAAAGACTGGACGAACACATATAAATTATAACCAGTGAATTGACAAACTTGGATACATACCTCTGAAGCTCATTAAACCTGATTTTTGATAATCACGGGGGTCAATACAGTCTTCGAGTTGCTCATTTTTCTCCTTCAGAGGCTCTGGAATTCACTTGCATGCAGAATGAATTTGTTCACAACAGTTCAAGAGATTTTAAAGAGGGAATATCTTACTGTGTCACATCAACCATTCAATTCAGTTATGAGTGAAAAATCAATAAATCTATTGCTGAATATTTAGAACTTAAATTCATCGTGGGTTGACGGTAGAGGCACGGGTGGTGATGTGGTCTATCGACAATTTTGAAAATGTTGTTTTAATTTGCGCACGAGGTAGCAACTAATGCAAGATCGAGTATTAATTAGCTCCTTAAATGTCCAATATCCGATCGTATCTAATGCTGAAAACATCATGTCATGTCTCTCTTTCAGTGGGTGGATCGAGGGTCAGGATTATGCTAGGAACATTTTCGTTGATATCCCCCTGCAATAACTCCGACGCTGATCGATCTTACTGTACAGTGTTGACGTGACAAAGCTGACTCAAAGGTGTGACTAGGGCCAAGGGAACCAAGAATGACTCAGGATAGGACTAGATCATACGAACTTCTTACCTAGTAAAGACACGTGGCGTTCAATACTAGTGACCTAATTCGCTCGTATTAATCGGAGTCAGGAATTTCCTTAAGCTATTTGTTCTAAAACAAACTTGAGCTTTCCGATGCCGAAAAAATGTCAAGGATCAGCGATCAGCGATAAACCTACCCGAAAAAAGTCCTGATGCTGAAAACGCATCGAGGATAACTTTATCGTGGTCAAAATGTATGTTATGATCCTTCTGGATTTTCCCCGATCCTGATAAAGTGCGTCGGGCATCGGCTATCGACAATTTATTTTCGTCCTTCGTTAACATTTGTCCTCCTTGTATTTTATCAATGTCAAAGGGATCGACTATCTCTTGAACCTTTATGCGAAAAACTTACGCCAACCAAAACTTTCTTCCGTCGATGTTGATGGAAATCGGTGCTCGACGAATGTTGTTTTCCGAGTGGTTCCTTAATTTAATTCTTTCTGACGCCGAACCTAAGTGTGTTAGGTGCAGTGTTTGGTTGCTAAATATTAATTCAGGTGTTAATGTATTTTATTCATGGGGTTCCATAAGTTCAAAAAGACCTAGATAATTTATGAGAGTCATGAAAATAAGCAAATACAAACATTTCCCAACCTGAAATCGAGTCAGACAGTGCAGAAAACCAAGTGGTACCCAAAAAGTGAAAAAAAAAATGATAAGGCTTTTTAGTGTGTGTTGAGTGCTCAACAAATGATGACTTATTGTGTGAAATAAAAATCTATGTCCCTACCTCGGGCTCAGCTGATGCAAAAGTTGGTTAAGAATTTGACTGGTTTTTTATCAGAGCATCCTCTATCCTTGCGTTTGTAATTTCCTGGGTGGTGCATCTGGGATTGCCTGTGGGGTTTCAACCTTTATTCCACCTTCATTTCCTGTAACATGACCCATGCCCTCTTTGACAAGAGTCGAGTACATAATTCACTAGCATCGGGCCTTTTAGTTATCATTATTCACTTGCCATGGTGTTTCTCCATTGCCAGCAAGCATCCATAGCTCTGACGGAGTCACCCCGATGTCACAGACCTTGCTCCACTTCCAGCGAGCGTTCATAGCCCCGAAGGAGTCACCCCGACGTCACAGACCTTACTCTGCTGCCAACGAGAGCCCATATCCTCGACGGAGTTATATGCATACCCTCTCCTACTTTGCACTCATTTGATATAATTGATTTTATTTCGGTAGAATAACCCGAGCGAGTGGGAGAGGAGGATGCTTGTTATTTGCAAAATGAGATGGTTAAGGTGAATTTTTTCAAGCTCTGTCTCGAGGTACATGTAGTCCTTTCCAGCTTTCCATATTTCCCTTAAGGTTTTATCAGACTACCAGGTAGACAGTTAATCACTTTTCCAAGGTTGTTTATTTGCATAGGTTAGATACATAACTCCTTCAAACCACCACAATTCTCCTAGTGCTTCTTTTGTTATATGTAAGCGTGAGTCAGAAATAGAGTTCATCATATCGCACGAACTAAGGTCAACCAATGCCTTTCTAAACACAAACTTCAAAAAGCATAGAAAGTACTATAAAAAACAAAACAAAAAATGAAGAACTCCATAATCAGTCTGCCTAAAAACAAAATATCATGGAAATACACACACATTTATTTATTTATTTTTTAACAAAAATATTGGTTTAGGGATTGGCCATTCACCGGGAGGTCATTAGGTTACCCCCTCAGATTTTGCAACCGATATGTGCCTACCCAAATTTTCTCGACTACCTGAAAAGGTCCGAGCCATAGATTCTGAAACTTCGAATGTTTTCCCTTCAACTCATTTTATCTATCCCATTTCAGGACTAAGTCTCCTACTTCAAAAAAAAAAAATCTTTGGCCTTATGCTTATCAAACCACTTTTTGACTATCTGTTGATGAGATATGACTTTTTATTTTTCTTTCTCCCTTTCTTCTTCCAGTAGGAGGAGGGTATCAATCCTTTGTTGTATAAGTTATGAGGGTTGTCCTCTAGAATCATGAGAAAGCTGAAGAGATGGAAGATATAGCCCGTTTGGGAGAATGACTTCCTATCCGTATACCATAAATTATGGGGAATTCCCTATAGCTTTCTTGGGTGTTACTCTATCATCCCATAATGCATTATGAAGTGAACTGTGCCAACTCCTCTGGTTGTCTGCAACTGTTTTCTTTAATATCCTCACTAGGTTCTTATTGGTTGATTCTGCCACTTCGTTCCCCCATGGATAGTAGTTTGCAGAGTATCTGATTATGATTTCTTTGCAATCTCTATTAATAAGATGGAAGAAAATTAAGCGACATTATCGAAAACAAGGATGGAAGGCATATCAAAACTTGTAATCAACTGTTGTTATATGAATTGGATCACCACCTTTTCATTTACATGGGTTAGAGGGAAGACCTTTTCCCATTTCGTGAAATAGTCTGTGGCAGTGAGTATGTATCTATGATGTTTTGAATAAATCGGTGTAATTTCTCCTATGATATCCAACCCCCATTGTTCGAATGGCCTGGAGACGACCATGGGTTGGAGTGGGACACCTGCTCTCTTTTCCCTCCCCGCGCTCATTTGACAAGTTTTACAATTCCTAGTGTATGTGTGAGTGTCCCTGAACAGAGTAGGCCAATAATAGTTGACTCTCAGTATTTTGTGAGCGATGGTATTCCCTGCAAAGTGTCCACCTGTAGGTCCATCATGAAGCTCCTTCAGAACCTTGTCTGCATCTTCACATTTGAGACATATTAAAAGTACTCCATCATAATTAACGTGGAAGAGTACTGAATTTATGAGGTGGTATTGTGATAATTTTAACCCGAGAGCTCTCCTTTCCCTAGGGTTTAGGTTTTTTGGGCAAGTCCCATGACGCAGAAGATAAGTTAGTTTCTCATACCAAGAATCATTCCCTAGGGAGACATATGATGCTGCAAAACACCATAATGCCAATTCATTCTCCCATCCAGGGTATTCATTTACTTGGTCCTGGGCTTCAAATGCCAGTTTACATAATCCTTGTCCCTTAACTAGTTTCCCAGGTTTTATATCTAGATCAAATTATTGGACCACTGCCATATATTTTTCTCTTCTTTCTCCCATGTTCTGTTGAGTGAATAGGTATCAGACTGTAGGGTGAGGCACGATTACTTTGGTATGGTTCTTTAGGATGTAAGATATGAGGTGTTTCACTACCTTGTATACTGCATAAGCCTGTTGTTGATGGGTCTTAAACCCCTTAACTCAACAGTAGGAACCAAACCCGCCACCGAGGCCCAATTAGACTCTGCAGCATTTTTGATTGGAATGGTTATCCAGATCTCACAATCTAGACAATTTAATCGATTGGCTTTGTGTTTTATTGTGGAGGCATCTCCTTCAGTCAGGATTTTCTCTTTTGGTATTTTCTCTTTAGTTAGGATAAATGTGAGAAGAATTCGGTATAAACCAACTTGGCCACACAATGATAAGGAAGTCTAAATACTGGGGAAGGACGGGCTCGGATAAACCTCACTCCAGCATGTAGACAATGATCTCTTACCACAAGCCTAGTAATAATACTTTAACCGTGTGAGCACTCAATTGCTAGCTGAGATTTTAACCTAAACTATCTAAGAAAACAAGATGAGAGAAAATTTAACTACTGCAGAAGAGGCTAAGCTTGGGATAACCCATTGCTCAAACATGCAAACAATAATCCTATACCACAGGCCTAGTAATAATACGTTAACCATGTGAGCATCCAATTACTGTTTGAGAATACTAATTATAAGAAAACAATTATATGATAAGATCAATAGCAAGAAAAATAATTCATCTACCATAATCCTTCATCATACATCCACGCAACAATTCATCATTTCCATCATTAGAGAAAAGAACAACAAAACAAATGCACCAGATAACTTAACAATATATTCTCTAGCTCTTACTTGTTACATCTTCTCATGAACTGAATAGGAAATAGTTCTTCTCCAGGCTCAATTACACATGCATATGATGAAAACAACTTCGTCTCTGGTCCAGAAGGACTTCTTCATTCATAGAAGCTCCAAAATAATTCTTAACAACTAGAAAGAAAAGAGTTCTTGCAACAAACCATCGACCTCTTGGACCATCGATCGATGTTCCTATTTATAATATAAATTCTTAACAATAATTAACGGTAAAATACAATTTGATCTAATAAAAAATCGCCACGTGGCATCATTATCTGACAGTCTTTCAACAGTCCACCCAAGTTGTTTCTTGAAAAGGGTGGATTCTTTCATAATCAGACCATCCGATAAAGAGTTCTTCACAAATATGGGCCCATGGGAATCTGTGTTGTTCCATTGGGGCCGCATATATCCCTCTGATGTCTGCTGCATGCGCTCGATATTTTATCAAGGTGGAATTCAACTGTTGCAACATGGTTTTAGCTATGATCGGGTGTTTTGTGAATTGTCACACCTATCCCGACCTCGCATCGGTTACCTTCGCGCACTCTTCAGCCCATAGGGATTCTTTTTCGGCATACATCTTGAGCATGTTTCTTATCTCAATAAACTCACTGGGGTTTCCAAACTCGGGGAGATTGATATCTTTCATTACGTTATTAATTTTATCCCAATGCTTCTAGCACTTGGCATATTGTTCTTGGATCTCTAGATGTGGATCCCAAGACATCTTAGTCCAGTATTCTGTGGATCTCTTTATGCGGTCGAGGATATTTTTGTTTAACAACCGAATACCATGTTCTTCCTTTTCTTGACCCTGTTGGAATGCCTCAATGTATTCGAGCCTTTCTACCGCTTGCTACGCTCTTTCATGCCATTGTTCCATCTCCTTGCATGCTGCGAGAGCCATGAGAGTGTCCTCTTGGAATTCAATTATATTTTCAGTTAACATAGTTCTTTCTTTCTTGTACTCGTTGTAAACTCCTAAAAACTCACTCTTCAAATATGTCGTAGTCTGTGTGGCACCTTTATAATACTCAACAATATGGGGCAGGTGTTCCAATTCCTTTATAGTATCCGCTAGTTCTCTTTCATCCCTCTTGGCCCTATCCTAGGTAGCATCAGAGAGGGCTCTTCCCACGCCTATTAGTTCAGACGTGCGAGCATCTTTTGTGTTGATAAATCTTTCCTCTGTGGTAACCAAAATAGAACGGTCCACAGTAATCTTTCTCTTCTTAGCAGTCCTTTGCACGATGGCCTTCCTCTTTGGATAATAGGAGATCGCATATATGTATGCCACTTTGTCTACTGGCTCTGGTATCTGTTGTTCGCCCCATGTAAGCATGTTTCCTAGGCTGTCGGTGGTATATTTTTGTTCAATATCAGACTCTTGAACCTCCTTGTTTTGTTCTAAAGGCTCGACCTCTTCCTGATGTTTATTGGGGACCTGAGTATCAAGTGGAATGGATGTGTCAGGAGCGAGCTCAATACTTGTTTGTATTCTAGTTGTGGCATTGTCGATGTCCTTCTGCGGGGATATTTCTATTGACACGTCTAATTCTGACTTATCCTTGGGACTACCTGCTTGGGTCTCCGACACATCAGACGTTTCTGTATCTAAGCCACTTTTGGCTCCTTTTTCTTCTTCTACATGCACAGAGGTTTTCTGAGATGCCTCCGGACTCTCATCATCACTGTATATATCTATGAACTCGGACATAGGGTTAGGCGCACTAGTTTCGACCGACACCCGACCCGATTTCGATTGAGTCGTCGCGCCTACCAATGAATCGGCTGGCGGTAGTGAGGATTGAGGGTCATCTGACCCGTTGATGTTACTGGGGTCTGTGAGCTCGGAGCCGCCTACCCCTGCCAGGCTCTCTTCCAGGTTACTAGTCGAAACACTTGATAAGAGGGCCAGATTCATTATTTGCTGAGCATGTTGGAGAAACAATGTCCCTCTTTCCCTTGCACCTAGAGTTTCGAGAAAATTCCAGTTCTGTATAGGGGCTTCTTGGGGAGCTTCCATCGTTTCGGTTGATTCGAATGTTACCCTTTCTTCCCTAGTCTTGAGAATTTCTTCCGCTCTTTGAACTCTTTCATCCAAGGATGTCGCTTGCTCTTCCCAACTCATGGCCTTGAACTTGCTTATTCTGGGATCATCCATTCTTGCCACCACCTCATCCCAATATTGAGCATTTTCAGTGAAGATTTCATCCTCAAACCGGTCGTGGGAATAAGGCCAACATGATGATACTTATGATGCATGTTTCGAGACTAGACCCTTGGGATCGTGCTTGCGAAAACGTCTCGTCTAGAACCAAAATTCCAATTGACTTAATCCCTCTTGTTTGGCCTGCACATTGTCTTTAACCTGGTAGAAGCTGATATGAAAACCATAAGGTATGAATGGCCATTTCTTATCCTTCACCAACGTGGCATTGTAACCATGCAAGATAGTTTGGTAACATATTTCCCCTAGTACCAGTTGGTCAGGAACATATATAGGTAGAAAATGTGGTGCTCCTATGACACCGAAAACCCTAATGTAGGTTTCACGCTCGTCTAGGTACCAGTGACCGACTTTCAATATAACCTTTTTGGCCGCATCAGATAGCCTTGGGCACTCTTTCTTGAATAGTAAGAAATGAATAGGTGTAATAAATTGGTCGCAAATGAGAGAGTAGGAAATTTTATACCTGTTCTCCCACAAGATGCTAAAATAGACATGGA
Organism: Picea glauca; assembly: GCA_000966675.3. NCBI lineage: Eukaryota > Viridiplantae > Streptophyta > Pinopsida > Pinales > Pinaceae > Picea > Picea glauca. The sequence continues at coordinate 21,978 of JZKD02S2172751.1, forward strand.
TCGGGAACTCGGAAGTGTGCCAACTCAGTTTCATTCCTGCAAAGACATTTCTTGCATAGATGATGTCCAATAGATAAGACGCCATGTAGAAGGTAGGAGTTTCTCCTTCCTTCGGCTGCTGAGCCTATAGAATGCAGGTGCTAAGCTATTTGGAGATGACCGCACCCTAGTTGAATCTTGTTCCGAAGATGGCGATAGTATAAGCCAAAGGTATCCATGCCTCTGAAAACCTGGAGCAATCTTTTTCTCCATGCAACTGACAAAGGAGATCCATTAGATAGATATAAGGTTGTTTGAGGTTGGCCGTCGGGTACCAGCCGATGTTTCGGTTAGTGAATTTTTTGTCTTCTCTCCACCAGGACGCCATGATTTTGCTAGTGTCGTGCTTCTGATAAAAGTTCACAACAAAATCCTTATTCAAATGTTCATCTGGCTCCCTGAGCTTGTAATACCTTTGGACTTCTAATGGGTGGAAAACCCCAATGATTTGGCCATTATCATCATTAATTACACACTTCTATGCATCTATGTGATCAATAAGCCATTTCAAAAGTTTGATGCAAGGGAATACCAGAGTCCTGCTCACCACCATGTGTAGGTAAGCCTTGTGGATGTTGACGAAGGCCTCATCATCCAACTTCCTTGTGTGAGGATCACTATGCGGGGCATATTCGGGAACTTCTTCATGCTTGATTTCCTTGAATAGATCTTCCCATCGTTGGAATGTTGTCTTGGTCCCAATGTTCGCCTCTGTGTCCCCAAAGGCCGGGGGCTGAGCGAAGGCTTCTTTGGTGATCATCTTGATGATGGGCACTGGCTTGGAAGTGAATTCCAATTTTCATGCAACGGCTGGGGAGGAGCCTTCTCCTACTTCTGATTCTTGTAGCTTTGGGATTCTAGGATATTTCCTGGTGGTGGGTTTCTTTGGAGGTATCGTTACTGCAACTGAAGACGCTCAATTAGGGCCAACACATAGAATAATATTAGATCTTAATTTATATGTGAAATGAAATCAAAACCAGATTGGTACATACCTGTATGCTTGCTAAACTCTATTTCTTAATACTCACTATACCTTGGAATCCTTCTAAGGGCTATTCGTCTCGCTCCTCTGGATTTTCCGGACCTCTTTGCACGTAGAATGCTCTGGCTCATAATAATTCAGGGTAATATAACGAGAGAGAACTTACCAGTCACATCAAGCTACTAATACAAGTAATGGGATGAAATTTAAACTACTTACCGCTAATTCCCTGTAATCAATTTTACATAGGTTGACGAGAGAGGCGTGGAGGGAGATGCATTGTATCTACAGGTTAAAACGGTCACTGGGATGGGTGCACAAACTAGAGATTGATGTGCGATTTTGGAATTAATCAATCAATTAAATGCATCGTATCTAGTGTATCTTTAGAGCTAAAACATCCCATCGTGTCATTTTATGAAAGGGGAAGTCGAGGATCGGTGCCGAGCTACAATATTCTTCATTGATACTCCTTACAAAATAAAAACCCACCGATACCGAAATGTTTTTACGGGATCGGCCATCAACGATTCCTCCCTTTCTCTGCAAACGACTATTTCCTTTCTCATTTCGTCGATGATGAATGAAGCCGGTCATCGGAAACTTTCTTGTGCAATGATTATCACTAAATAAAAACTCCCCTTTTACCGATGCCGACGAAAACCGACGATCGACGTCAGTTTTCTAGGACGATTTTCTTTCACCTCAAATTCTTCCGGGTGCCGAAATTTGGACGCATCAGGTGAAATGACTTAGTGGTTGATTCTTTAATCAAATGTTACTCCCTTTAACTTGTGATGGTTTCGACATGTTCATGGAAACGTTTAAAGAATCAAGGAGAAATTGTAGAAAACACAGATAAGCAGAAACAACATTGTTCTGAAATAAACAATAAGTGGTACCCAAAAAGTAGAGTTTGGCAGAGACCTTTTTAGGGTGTGTTGAGAGCTCAACACCTGCTTGTCAATAGCTTAGTTCGACCCCTTGGAGATTAGTTCTCATAAATGAGACCGAGGACTCATTGTTGTCATCATCCTTCTGAGTCAATACTGCAGATAACAATTGGTCGAAGGAAAAAATATAGAGGAAGAAATCTTGGCTAAATTTGAGACTTCACAACACTGAAGCTTGAGATATTGCATCCTTAATATTGTTGAAAGAACCTTTTCATTCATCATCCCACTTAAATTCAACATCTTTGCAGATCATTTTTTGCAAGGGTTTTATAGTTTTAGCGAAATCGGGGGTGAACTTCCTCACAAAATTGATTTTCCCAAAGAAGAATTGCATAGCCTTTTTGTTGTGGGGTAATGGAAGCTGAGCTATAGCCCTAATTCGTTCTGGGTCTATGCTAATTCCTGCTTGATATATAATATTACCTAGTAGTTTACCTTCCTTGACACCAAAGATAGTTTTATTAGGGTTTAAGGATATACCACATTTCCTACACCTTTCGAAAATCTAGGTTAAGTGTTGGATGTGATATTCTCTGTTCTTCGAATAAACAGTCACGCCATCCAAATAAAATACTACACATTTGTTGGTTAGTCCCCAAAACGCTACGTCTTTGGACCTTTGGAAGGTTTCCCCTGCATTGATTAACCTAAAGGGAATGCGTTTATAAGAAAAGGTTCCCCACTTGGTTTGGAAGGTAGTTTTCAAATGATCTTCCTCTGAAACTAGAACTTGGTTGTAACCTGAAAAACCATCCAGCAAGGAGAAAATCTTGGAACCAGACATGGTCTGCAAGAGTGTCTCCATCGATGGGACTGGGAAGTTGTCCTTTTCTGAAGCTCTGTTGAGGTTTCTGAAATATACACATAGGTAGATCTCCCCAAAATTTTTCCTCACTAGAACTAAATTTGATACCCATGCAGAGTGTCTAACCTAGAAGATAATCTTAGCATCTAGTAATTTCTTTAACTCTTGACACATGAGAGGCTCCATGGATGGGTGGTACTTTTGTAGCTTCTGTTGGAAGGGTTTTACTCCGAGATTTAACGGGATTGTGTGTTGAATGATACAAGTATCATAAGTTTTTAGATCTCGGTAGGACCATGCAAAAACATCTTGATATTGTCTGAAAAGTTTGAGATAAGCCTTCCTTTCTTCTTTAGATACTGTCTTGCCGAGATTTATATTCTTGGGGTTTTCTAGGGTTCCTAGATTTATAGTCTCGTACATGGGACGAGAACTCCCCGCCTTTGTGTTCGTTGACCCTTTGAATATTTCCCTTAAGTCAAAAAGGTTTTCTAAATTGGCTACTCCCTTCGGTATCGTGTGAGACTTTGGTTTGTCAGTGGATTGAACTATTTTAGGTTTTTGTACATGAGGGTCAGGGTCTACTAATTTCTCCTGAAATACTTCATCGTCAATAGCCAGATCTTTAAAATTATCCCGATTGGTTAAAAATCTTATGATCTGTTCATCTCCTTCAAATACCTTCCAATTGAAAATATTGTTGGGAACCAATGGTTTGTAGAGTAACTCCACAATGAATCGGGAGGCTTCATAGTCTTCTAGAGTGGATAACCTTGAGGCACCAGTGACCAGAGAATCAATAAGAGTGTTGTTTGTTCTGGGGATCGCTTTAATGTTGAAAGCTTCAAAATGTTCTATTAGTCTGTGTATAGTGTTCCTTACTTGTCTAACAGTGATTTCAAAATCTCCAAAAACCTTCAGTTTTTTAACATTTAAGTCTATGGATTTATTTATCCCTTTTACTAGAGCTTCATACTCGACGATGTTGTTTGTCCACTCAAATTCTAGTCTGCAGGACAAGAAATTTGATTTACCTTTGGGATCGATAAGGATACAACTTGCCCCTGACCCTTCTTGCGATTTGCATCCATCAAAGTACAAGGTCCAGACTAGTGAGGGAAAGCCATCAATTTCTTCTTTCCTACTGGTTTCCTCCTTTCTTCCTATCTTCTCCATGGTTTTCAACAGAGGTTCTTGACAGGAGAGGATTTATTTTTCCACTGTAAAAATTTTTCCTTGAAAAGTCATCTTGGAGTTTTGAGTAAGAGGTGACATCAGATGAGAGGGAGGAGAAATTCCCGAAATTGGAGTCGTAGGAATAATTGCCTGATACAAGGAAATCTGCCGAGGAGGGTTCATTGAGGGTTTCTAGGTCAGTGATAATATGTTTCATATATCTTTCCCTGTCAATATTGATCATATTTGTGTGTCCCTTTAATGGAAACCAAAGGTGAGCCCTGTTTGTACTAAAGTATTCGTTTAACTTCTTGAACCAATCTCGACTAAGTAGCAACCCATAAGCTTTTGGGATATCTACTTCAATGATGTCAATTACTTGAAAATTTTTGGGTGTGTTGCCATCTTGATCATGACATCCTTGAGTTCTCTTTTAACTTTCACCTAGGTTCTGTCTAGTTGTATCATATGTTTATCACTTTTGAGAGGGGTTGCATTTAGTTTCTTTCATATAGATAGTGGCATAACATTAGAGGATGCCCCTGAGTCAACCAAACAATTATGGAGGTTTATGTTGAATACTTCAAATGTCAAAAGGAATTGTGGGACAAAAGGCCTTCCCTTCTTATATTTAGAGAAAGCGTTCACAATTGGTTTATTTATTAGATTTGAGAGGGATATATTTTCTCTTTTTTCAATTCTTGTTGTAGGATTTTGTACTGACTTCAATGCTTGTAACAAAAAGTTCTTTTTCTGAGGGATCCTACACATGTCCATGACCGATATATTTGTCTTCAATTTTTTCAAATCTTCTACTATGTTGTAGTTTAGCTTGGGCGATTCTCGTGTATGGATGTTTATAGGATTTCTTTAGGATATAAAAGGTGCTTTAGGGTGATTGGACATTGGCTTTCCTCCTGAATTTTGGGCCGTAGTAAGGTCATTTGAGACAGGATGACCCCTACTTCGTGTTTGTAAAGCCAAGACCTCTGTGGGTGGTTCTTGAACCTCAAATAGATCATCGAAAGGCATTGGTAGGTCAGGGACCCATATCAACATGGATATTTCTTCTGGTGGATCAACTTCTTCATGATAAAAAATATTCATAGTTGAGCCGCTTGATTGTTCTCTAAGGGAAACTTCATCTAGAAATCGGTTGGCCATCAAATTCATGTCATGCACCCATTGTGGGAAGTCTCTTTTAGAATGTTTCTCTTGGTGATAGGTACATAAAGAGTTAGATACTACATTTCCCAAATCGATGTTTAAGTTGGTTGGGGGAGGTTCAATTGCTTTGAAAAATGGATTTCTTTTAAAAAAGGTTTTATAGGGCCTCCAGCCTTGGTTTCCTTCCCCTGCACTTATTTTCATGTATATGATTTTGTTTGACAACTTCTTTACCATGCATTGTAGGTATTATATGTCTCCACTTCCGTTTTTGGGACCTTGTTTTGTTTGTTTCCCTGGGGGTTTGGTCAACAAGAGTCCTCTCCTGGGAGGAGGTTGAACTTCCTTCTTGCTTAGTGAGACCTGGCCTTATTTACATCCCTTCATTTGGAATTCTATTGTTTTGTCTTCTTCAAAATTCTCTCCTAAGGTTGTTTTGGCAGCTCTCTTCACAAACATGGAAATGGAAGCTGGGAGAGAATTAGCGTATACTTCAATTTGAAACTCTTGAGTGGGTTTAGCTTCAGGTTGAAATTTGTTTAGGATAGTGGTGAGTCGTTGATTAAAGTCTTTAACCTTCTCCTTCGAACTCAAGGTGGTGGTGAATAAATTAGTCATCAAAGATCATGTAGTGGTTTCTTCTGCAAATTTATCTAGAAACACCTTTTGAAAGTTCGTCCAACTAGTTATGGACCCTACAGGTAAGTTAAAATACCACATGGAGGTTGAATTATCAAAAGTATAGTGGAAAATCCTGCATACTATGTCTTCATGTTGGACATTCATCAGTCTAATATCTAGTATGAATTTTTTGATATGGTCTTCAAGCAATCTTGAGGTTTCAATGTCAAATTTAGGGAGTAACTTTTATGTATGTAGGGGAAGGTTATGTAGTCATCCAGGGATGGCCCGAGAATAAATGACTAACCAAGGTTGATTATTCTGAGGTGGGTTTCCCCTTTCTTCATTATGATCATTTTTATCTTCCATGTCATCTGACTATGAAACCAAGTGTTCTCAGTTAAACCCTTCCTCGTCGAAAAAATCATTGGGCTCAAAGCAGTTACTGGCTGGTGTTTCAGGGATTAGATTAAGAGGATGTTCGATTCAGGAGAGGCGAAATCTATCAGGTATTCTACTATTTGAACGAAAACCTGGTCAGGGGTGTCGACCACTGGTCTGATTACTTTATTTCTACGAGGAAGTAACAGAGATAAGGGTAGTGCTCCGATTTGTTGGGCGTAAGCTCTTGTGATTATTCTGAACTAGTTCAACTCCTCGTGAGGAAGAGCGTAAGGTATTTCATGGAATATATGTTCTTCCTCTTGCTCAGGTGAGTTACTCATTTCAAGAGTACTCAGTGTGTGTGGGTTGTCTTGAGAATGGCTATCCATGCATATGGGCTGTTTTGAATCTACAGGTTGTTAGCAATCTGTAAATTTTGTTTGGCTGATAGACAAATGACAGAGGTAACTTTTTCAACCAACTTTATATCTGGGCACTAGCCTTCTCAACTCAGAGAGGGATCTCTCGTGTCACTTGATATTTCTTTGGAAATCAATGGCTAGGTTTGGTTTGTTTTGGGGTTTTTTATAAATTTGCTGGCTAAGAAGGGGAGGGACACTTAGGGCTATGGAGTCAAAATTCTGAATGTGAATGAAAACAATGACTGGATGGTAGAACTCTCCATAGGATAAAGGATAAATGAGGCATTGAATCTGAGTTGTAAATAATATTTAAGTAGAGGGTAGGAGGAAAGAGAGAACAAATAACTGCATCAGAGAATTACGGAAATGAATTCTGAATTAGTTAAAAAGAAATTACATAGTTTAAATTGCTTAAGCCAAGAGAATCATAAGATGAATTATGGGCCTTTAACTCTCCAATTTAAACAAAATACAATGTAAATGGAATTAAAGAAAGCAAGAAATACATACAATGAGAGAAGACAAAACTCATATCACCACCATTAGAATCTTTTCATAGAGACTTCAAAAGCTTCTGCATATGTATTCAATTCAACTTCATAAAATTACAATGGAGTTCAGAACAACCAGAATTTGTGCCCTTGCACTTCTGCCCACACCAATACATTCAAAACCTCTATCATTTATACAATTTTGAGTTCCTTTCAATTAGAAACCAATACAATAGCTGAACTAAAACGTTTCAAATTCCAAAACGGACTACAATGATTACAGATGAGAGTTTTCAGAAAAAATGTTTCATGATCCAACTTCTGTTTTCTCTAACGCTTCAGGCACTCCTTCGTCTGCCACGTTCTCTTTGAAATGTCACTTATACTCTTTCAAATCTAATTCCATTTATCCATATTCTCATTAAATATTTGAGAATAATATATTTGAATAAAAATAATTCCCAAATATTTTTCTATCTTATAGAATTAAATTTCCATAATTTAATTGATGCCTATGGTTTTTAAAATCATTTATTTCTTTCTTTCCATGGTTTTGAAACCCATGTCTTGTTTTGCCCAATTTACCATTTCACTGTAAAAAGCATTTACTGTGTCTTGTTTTTTCCAATTTACCATTTCACTATGAAAACCATTTACTGGTTTCTTTCCCATGGTTTTGAAAACCATTTCTTGTTTACCATATGTGGTAAAATACTTTTGATCTTCTTCTTTTACTTCTGTAAAACCTTTGGATAAAAAATATCCAAGTCTTCCTTTCACGTGCATATTCCATTTAATTATTTTCCATGTAACTAAACATTAATCTCTTTGATTTGTAAAATTTAAATTTTACCTATGTAAAACCATTTCACCGTGAAGAAGAATCTCATTTATTGGAAATTCCATATTTTTTATTGAAATGCACTCCTGGAAAAATGCCGCACATAAAACATATGATAAATGTTTGCATTTATTATACGGGATTGGGCTAGAGTGGTTTACTCCACACTACTTTTACCCCCGATATTCACCACATAAAGACACGTCTCTCCAACAAAAACCACCGGTTTACATATCGGGCCACCTTCTCATAATTAACCTCCACACTAATTCTTTGCCTGATATGTATGTGCGCCCTCCATCCATCCTTTGAATTTTCCACATTATAAATTGAGATTCGTGCCCATGATTTGACGTGATGCCATAAATTAAATATTGGATCAAATATTAATATAAATATTTTAATATAAAAATATTTATATTAATAATAATAAATGATTTTTCCAATTTCTTAGGACTTTGGGCATATGAGGCTTAACACATGACTTTGTGGATAGGATAAGCGTGCTTAATAAAAGGAATATTTTTTTATTTTCAACGTGAATATTTTTTTTTTTTGTAAGTAAGAAAAATATATTAAGTGCCTTTCAGAAGCATAGTATCAAAGCAAAATACAAGATGTTCATATTGAGGATGCAGGACTACCCCAACAGAGGGGAAACCAGTCCATTTATCCCAAGATACCCCAAACTTATAAGTACTACTGTTTACTATTTTAAACATAAAATTTTACACCTAAAAACTCCTTATATGGTGAAAGAAAAGTTGACAGATAGACCACTGACCCCCTGCGACAAGACTGACGAGCTAGACACCTGGAGAGTAATTGGGCCACTTGGCCTGGAGGTCCCCTGGCCAAGGCTCCTCTTCTATGTACGTAGGTTGATCTGCCCAGTTCTTTTCACCTTCCACGTCGCCCACAGTGCCATCAACTTTGCCGCCTTGGTCTGCACCTGTTGCTGCATCCATCTTTACACCTGTTGCTGCATCTGCTGCCACGTCCGGCTCCTCCATTGGAGCATCCTCATTCGGGATGGAGGTAAGAGAATCCTGCAGGGAGTTGAGGGTCCGAAGGAAGAGGTCCACCTTGACGTCGGTTTCTTGAAGGCGATAATTTAGGTCCTCCACTCCCTGGCGGATACCAAAGACCAGGTCGTAGAGTGCCGCCAAGCTATCCCAAATCTGCGCAGTGGTGAAGGAGTCCCAGGGAAGAGGCCCAGCCCCTCGAGAAGTGTGTTGAGGTTCAGACGCAGGGACAGAAGGTCTCACTGGAGGGTCGCGAAGGTGTCGTTGGGGAGAGCCGGCTATTCTAGGCACCATCGCCCCACAGTTGAGTTGTGCATTCACCAAGTTACGAGAAGCAACTGAGAATTGTCCAGACCGGATGTGGGGGGAAGAGCTTATGGAAGGCAAGTTAGAGCGGGAGACTGAAGGTCTCCAAGGCTTCTAGGGCAAGCCCCGCCTTGGCCTTCCTCGTGGGCGAGTCATGGTCCAACAGAAGCTGCAAGCGGAGGCGGTACTGTGCACTCTGCGGGGGCGAATGGTCAAGGAATAGACAGGGTCGGTCTCAGTCCAGGACGGGTCACACCATTGCCACTGCAAAGCGAGCTCTATGGGGGGTCAACTGCAACAACTAACCAGAATTGTAATCACAATCATGCTGAGAAGCCAGAATGGAGGGGAGCCTGCGTTAATGTGTGCATTAATGCCCATTCGCAACGAATTTACGATTTAATTAAACACCGGGGGGGGGGGTGGCACGAGCCCTTCACGTGCCCCCTTGTCTTGATGATCGCCACCCACCTCCAAATGCCGCATAGACCGCACTATCACCCCATCCGGGGGGACGTCCACCATTCTGGATTTATGGATACACTGTTGTAGGATAGGGTGGCCCCGATCATGATCTGCATTGCACTGGAGGTCTGATTCCTCCCAAGTGGTACCCAAGTGGGCCAATTCATCCGCCACCTGGTTTGCCTTTCTTTTGACGTGTGCGGGAATGAGAACTCGACTAGGGTGCATTAGACCTGCAATGATCTAGAGGTCGTGAGACAGTCTCCAGCTGGGTGAGATGTTGTCCGGAGTCGCTCCATTTACGAGTCTGCGTAGCAAGCTAATGACGAGATGAGAGTCCCCTTCGACAAGTAGCTTGGTGAAGTTGTATCTAATGGCCAGCTGCAGTCCCTTTATCACACCCCATAGTTCTGCTGCATTGTTTGTAGTGTGTCCAAGGGAGCCTGCTCCTATGACAAGGATGTGCCCAAAATGGTCACGAAATACCACTCCATAGCCAGCAGCTCCAGGATTGCTCTTAGAGGCTCT
>JZKD02S2172773.1:22941-42185 GCA_000966675.3 Picea glauca
AGGCTAAAAGTGACAAATTTCACTTTTGACTTAAATCTCCTAAGTCAAAGTGAAATTAGACATAAAGTACAAGGTACAATGGTACAAACATTTCCCTCTTGTGGTTAGAGACTCAAAACCACAAGGGGACCACTTTCCAAGGTACCCATATCTCAATAGGTTCTACATATTTGGAGAAGAGTCCTTTGCATGAGGAAGTGCCTTGTGGCATGGTTGACATGGTCCAAGCCCTTAAACAAAGAAAGGATGCATACTCTAAAGAAATACAAAGATGACAAGTGGCAAGTGGACCTATGCAAAGGAAAAAGAGGCCCTGTTAATGCACAGATTATAGCTTGGGCAAAACCCAACACAAGTCATAAAGGTGAGACGAGTATGGGAGAACCTACCCACTGTCACCTTAAATAGACACTCCCCTCGCTTTAGTGATGATGAAATCACCACAAGGGGGGAATCCCAGTGACCCTAGGGGGATTGAGATGGAAAGTGAGATGATGATGATATACACCCCTATAGGTCAAGTTTGGAGATGATGAAAGGCTTGAAGATGAATCTTGTGAAAGGATAAATGGTTGCCAAGTGTTGTGTACCTGCAAAACAGTGTTAGCCCTGCCCAGAACAAGAAAAATGATAGATATAAAAGCCTTAAACCAAAGGGAATCAAGCAAGAAGCCTTGCTGTCCCAAATTGCAGAAGTATTTAAATATATAGATCAACAATAAATGATGTCAGTAGCTGCAAATTTAACCATCCAAAATCCAGTACAAGATATCATAAATAAAGCTAGCAATGACTACTCAAACTTCCAATGATTAAAGCAAGACTTTGGTGGTGATTAGTGGTTGTTATGTGATGTTATCAACAAGTTTTTATGACAGCCAAGTGGTTGTAGCAAACAATTACTACAGCAACAAGATCTAACCACAAAAATCAACAACTAAACCGTCCAAATGATAGCCAATAATTAGTAGAGCAGTAATCTAGGTTCACAAGTAAATTTCAGCGGTCGAATAGTAAACAAAAATTGAAAGAATATGTGTTTTCTGTAGCCCTAATGACTGTAGCATTAATTTGTAATAGCAAAGAGAGTTACTTGGCTAAAGAAGACGCCCTTAGGGCACAAAAATGCTTATAACATATAGAAAATAATCCAACTTGAACAATGCAATATCTCATAAATTCACGTATACCAATGTAAGAATATTATATCTCCAATGCAACTTAGACTACTGCCAAATAAATTGGGTTATAGAGTCTCTTGTGTAAGAGCTAGTTTTGTTACTTCTCTAGGGGTGTAAGTCCCTTTACTCCCTAGAGCAAACAAAACTAGCAAGGTAAATCTAAGAGGGTGTAAACCCTTTTACTCCGAGCAACCTTGACAAAAATATAGCTTATTCAAAGATAACAAGGTAGACTTGATGGAGGGTGTATGCTCTTATACTTCTCCAAGGGTCTAGTGAAATCAATGCTTGGAACAAGAAGAAACCAAACAATAAATGTAGAAATTCCTTACCAATTCCAAGAATAACATGAAGAAACCCTTCTTTATCAAGTATATTCCACCAAAATACCAAGAACAAGCCTTCCAAGAGATAGCGCCTTAGTTATCTTCACCAATAAACAAAATACTAGCATCCAAGAGACATTCAAGAGAGTGATAGAGCAAAATGCCCAAGTAGGGCGAAAATTTCAGCCATGTAATATGTAATTCTCAAGTGAGTTATGATGAAAGTGAAAAAGGACAAGACCTTTATTTATATAAGGTCTTGTAAAACCAATTTATCCACTTATCTAAGTAAAATCACAAATTAGGGAGGCCAACCTCTTCTATTTTCCTTTTACAATTCAAAATTACAAAACCATAAAGTAAATTTCCCCTTTTTGGGGTGACGTCATGCCCTAAAGGGTGATGCTAGGCCTCTAGGAGAGACGTTTTTCCTTGGGGTGAAGAACGTTGGGCCTCCAAAAGCCACATGCCATGCCACCAAGTGCTCTAATTCATGCCAAGTCTCTTTCTCTCTCTCTCCATCAAACCATGCCACATCACCATTATCCATGAGAGACCCCATCAAAACCCTAGCCCTCATGTGATGTCTAGGGCATAGAAGGTGACATTTTGGGCCTTCCAAGGCCAACGTTGGGGTGCAAAATCTTGGAACATGCTCATCTCATGGTGTCCAAGTGCCTCCAAAGGAAACATTCCTCTTCCCATGTGTCCAAGGAGAGGGGGGGGACATCATCCAACCTCTGGGCTTCATGCCCCAATGAAGGTCCAAGTGACCTTATGCCTCCATGAAAAAGACTTCCACCTGTCAAAGCCCTGCAAAGACAAATAGATTCTCCCTCCAAGGGTCCACAAGTCACAAGTATTATGCCAAGTAAGCCATATCTAATAAAATAACCACCCAAACATGTGCATAAAATCCCCCCTTTTCAAAATAAACAAATGCTCAAAGACCTTATACAACTTGCCAAATTTAAATATGGGAGGGTTGTCATGATGACCTATTGGGTAGATCATTCCCCAAGTCAAGGAGTGTTTCCCAGGAAGACCCTTTCTAAGTCATGTAAGAGAGTGTGAAGTGGATGGGGGTGTAACTTTTGGGCATGGTGTTTCTTGACATATAAGGGCTCATATTGTCTCACTTATGGATGCCTTTGTTGAGGGTGCGCTTGCTCTTGAGTTACCAACTATTTGCGTGCCACCTTTTTCCAAACCCCTTTTTTCCATCTTTCCAATCCCTGCTTTCATTTATAATTTGCAAATTTGAGGGTCCCCCTTTTAGGGTTTCCATGCTTTAGCATTAATTTGGAATCGAGGCGAGCACTGAGTAAGTAGAGCTCAAGTTGGACCGGCTTTTGATGGTCCTTATTTGCTGTGTTCACTTTCTTTTCAACATAGTTTCTTATTCTTTTATAGTAGCTACTATCTTCCTCCAGGCCGTCATCCCCTCTTCCAATGAAATGAGGTACAAGCCCTTCTTGGGTCAGTAATGCCCGAAAACCCAAAAGATGGGGAAATGAAGAGAAATGAGTGTGGAATGTGATAAGTATGGACTGGAGTGGTACGATGACTCTTCAAGGAGACCCCTCAGTAGAAACCCTATCCCTGAGGGTGACCCACTTGCTAGGACGACATGTCAACCACCAAGGTGAAATGAGGCAAAAGGAATAATTTCCAAGAAAATGTTTTCAAAATCAAGAAAGGAACCTTTGCAAATGTTCAAATGCTCCATTTATTAGAATGACACTTACCACAATATCAGACTTGTTACCTCATGGAGCAATACCTGCTGTCCTTTATGAGCCAAGCTTGGTGTGGTGGATGTTGTTGTCATCGATTGGATGGTGATGTGTGGTGAGTGAAGGGCTTTTCTTGCTGATCAACCTCTTTGTACTCCATGTCTGCAACCTGCGGGCCTCGAGACATCATCTCTTTAGTTATCCCTAGGAATGGGGGATAACAGGCCCCATGTCAAACTTGGACCTATACGCTAAAGAAAGATTAAATTAAAGCATTATTTCACTCAAGAAGTGTGCTAGGGTTGAAGAGCTCTCTAAGAGGAGCTCTAGGGTTAAAGAGGCCCTAAAATACCTAACAAAAGGTCTAGGGAGGTGTGTCCCAAGTAGGAGGACACTTTCTATGGGTTAAAATAATATTTTCTCCTTTCTTAACCTTAAACGAATGAAACCCTAATTTGGGATGGAGGAAGCCTATAAATAGAGGAGAGATTCATTTGCTAGAGGCATGGTTGGAAGTGTGGGAGTTCCTTTCCAAGCTTAGTTAAAGATCTTTTGGGAGGAAAAAGTTAAAGGGCATTTCAATGTGAGGTTTTTCATATTCTTTTGTTTTTCTTGGGTTGATTTGATAACTTGAAATTATTTTAACAAATTTGCTGGTGTAATTTTTGAAGGGGGGAAAGTTTGCTCCAATAACAAGACATTCGGGTTGAGGTGAAACCCTCCCTTTGTCTTGCTGTAACCATTGTACTTATTGAGGGATATTTGTTGCTATAATTTTATGGTTAGGGCTGTTCACTCTATTTTTAAGCGTGACAAGTTTAGGCCCTCTTGATCTTGTGGTGAAATTAGACTATAAGACTTGATGTATTATTAGCTGTTCGTTCAATACGAAGGCTATCCTGCTTTGTCTACTTCATTTTATGGTTTCATATGTGGCTGTCTTTTAATTGTTCATGATTGCATGTTATTACTTGGCTGATTTTGTGCTTGTTTTGAGGAGCATATTTGGAAGGGACCTCCTTTAATTTTAAAGTAAATCCACATGGTTAGAACATGCTTACAACAACCTAATTACGCCTCCTTTCATATCGTTTGAACCATCTTGATTGTTGATTCCGACTCCATTGCCTGGTTGGTTAGACATTGGTCTTGGTAGTCCACCATCCCTTTAATTCTAAAGAACATCATAAATGATCTTTTCTAGGGTTTCCCCCCTTGAGCAAGAAAAGAATCAGCCTAAAGTTAAAGGAAGAGTTGTTGTGGTGAGAATGGACAACCTTCCAAAGTGCTTCTAGGGTTTCACTTCATCCAGGGACTTGGATATCTTTGAGTGTAGGTTTGGGAGGTAACACAACCTATTCTTGACAGTGGTTACACTTTCCATTTTAAGGCAGTTTGTTAGTGGGAGTTACAAGCTTATTTGGGAAAGAAGATAATAGTGTAGCAGTGATGGCACCATTTCTAGAATAAACCAACAGTTTTGTTTTCCTTTATTTGGCAACATGCAAAGAACATTACCCCCAATATGTCCTAGACCTACTCATGCAGTAAGTTTACAACAATTGTGAGTGCATGCTATTTAGAGAATTTCCTCTTGCAACTGTAGTTGACATGTACAAGATAGTTGCAGCTCATGTATGATTACAATGCATCTATTTTTGGTTAGCTTTCTAATTCAGGAAAGGAGGTGGGCACATCAATGGTGGGTGATCTCATGCAAGTCAAGGCGCACCTATAACTTTGTTTTAGATTTATGCAAACTATGAGCAGACAACATGTGATCAATGCAGTTGAGAGATAGAGTTTCATATGTTTTGGTGTAGCATGCATACTTGACTAAGCTCCCTCAACGCATTTGTATTCACATGCCAGTGTTCAACAGTCTTTAGTCTATCTTTAGAAATTTCTGAAGGGTAGCCATGGGAATCATGACACATCTGATGGTTGGCACCATGCAAAGCACATGGGTCTTTATATCTGGTAGCGTGAAGATGTAGCCTCTAGGGTGATAGAGGACCACTTAATGATGGAGAATTGATTGTATTACGGTTGGATCCCTTGAAGTTTGATCTCATTTTGCTTGTAATTGCCAAAAGTCTTGATAATGAATAACAACTTTAGTGCTTGGTCGAAATACTTCCTCTTTTGTTTCATGTGTATTGAATTATGTTGATTGATACTTAAAACATTCTCGTTYTGTGTTATTRGGTTAGTTTCATGAGATTTTGTGGGTATTCCTCCCCTTGAGGATTCCCTCCAAAGCAGGGTTACTATGTTGTCATYAGATGAGCATGTGATATTTATGTGGGTCCGGTTTCGTTGGAACGACYCCCTCCTCCAAGATATCTACATTGCAGTTTGCTACTTTCCCCCAGCCTTGTCGCACTTTGCACTTCATAGGGAGTMCGAGGGGGACCCTTCATTGATCTCTATGTAGACATCTCCCACTATTCTACTCTTGGGGAGGTCATTCTTCTAGGTGACTTTAATGCCCGTACCARAAACCTACATGTATCCCTTCATGACAGAGTCGAGGACGTACTTTGCCTCTAGGAGTTAGAGCYAGAGTCCGTGGGCCTTCATAGGAGTTTGCAAGACAKGTATGGGCTCCTCACAGGTTAGGAGAGACCTTTTGCAGATAGGTGAATCACTTGGATTATTGATCATGAATGGTCTCCMTTGTTTTYCGGGTTCATGAGATTTTACTTACTTCCCCCACCGTGGGGGGCCAGTTTGGTTGACTATGTCTTGGCCAACCGGGATCTTCTCCCACATATCCAACACTTCTTTGTATCCCACCTCCCTCTGGCAGACCACACCCTCCTCACCTTCTCCATCTTTACATCACCCCCCTTCCTGTCACCCCCCGACACCACCTTCCTTTTTGATAGAGATTACACTGACTCCTACACCACCCACCTTAAGGAGTTGTTCCCCCCATTTCYCACTTCAAATCACRAGAAACAACCACAACAAAAAACGAGATACTTTCCAYAGTCCTCGTTGAGGAAACCCTTGATTCCTACCCCCAATCTACTCATCAACACACCCATAAGCATACCCTTGGTTCCTGCCCCATGCATCGTTGGTTCGACGATGAATGAAAATCCCTCCACAAGCAGCTCTATCTTACCCTTTTACACACGACCCATTTTCCTCCCCTCGCCTCGACAAAACATACCGTCAACTCTTTTGCCGCAAAAAGTGAACGTTTCTCTACTGGAGGAGATGGGAACTTTGTGAGGCCCTCCGCCACTCCCTGAAAGCCTTTTTCCATGCCCTTTTCCCTAGACACCACATCGCCCCACCTAACCTTGACCCCCAGACCATGTTCTCCCACACTACCTCCCTTTATGACATTCCTGGACAACCTCCCACCCRCATCTCCTCCCCCCCCCTCYTTATGCCACCTTTTCTCTRAGTGGGACATTCAGAGAGTAGTCAGAGCTATGAGTACCAACATAGCAACATATGAGGAAGGGCTTCAAGCCAAATTCCTTAAACATAGCGTCCAGTATCTTGAGTCYTATATTGTTGATKTATTTAACCAYGTGGTATGTTTAAGCTTCCCCCCCYMCTGGACAAGACACATTATTCATTCGATACACAAACCARGGAGTAGTTCCGATCCAAATAACTATCGAACTATCATGGTGGGTCACACATTCTCCAAGCTTTACACCACAGTCTTACACTAGTGGCTCTCTAAGGAGTTGGAGAGTAGACATYTCAAGGCTAGAGGACAAGCAAGTTTCCGCCCAAACTACTAGATGATTGATCACATCTTCTCACTCCGAGCCATTATTGAGGAGGCTCGTCATCGCTCTCYGAAGGTTTACARTTGCTTTGTAGACTTCCAGAAAGTGTTTGACATAGTTTGGAGGTAGGCATTATTCCAGAGGCGCCACAACATTCTCATATCTGAGATCCTCTTTGCAGCTATCATGAGGTTGTACRAGTCAGTTTYGGGACGCCTCAGAATGGCACACGACCTTTCCAACTTCATCCAGAGTACCATTGGGGTAAAACAAGGTTGCCCCTCTCGTCGACCCTCTTTGGGATTTATATTGATGAGCTAGAGTCCTTCCTCCATGAGCACATCCAGGAGGGGGATGGTTGTCTTCTACATTAGGTGTTGATTTCCTTGCTCCTATTTGCCAACGACTTGGTCTTGTTGGCTTCTACTCTTGAGGGCATGTAGAGATAGATCGACTCACTGGCCAACTTTTGTGACCTTCAACAGCTGACGGTCAACCTGGGTAAAACCAAGTTTTTGATCTTCAATGCATCGAAGAGCTCTCTTACAGAATTACATTTCTACTACCATGGGGCAGAGATTGAGATCACCACAACTTACACTTGGGAGTACAATTCACGGGGCCTCGTTTCGGTATGCGATAGGTCCTTCAGCCTCGGCTCAATAAAAGGTATGGTTCCTTGGCCCTCATCGAGAGACAGTGCTTCTTGGGTCAGTTTCAATATATCTCATCCAAACTCTACCTCATGGAGGTGATTATCAAACCCATAGTTCTCTATGGCTCTGAGATTTTGGGGCCAAGCTTATTGCAGACAGATTGGGCAAGTATTGAGAGGGGTCTAGACCCTGCTTCTCAAGCGCATTATCCGCTGCAAGCGGATGGTTCCACATCCCATTATTCAGGTAAGTTCGGTGTCCACCCATTCTGCCTCGAGGTCATTTTATGCTTGGTCTCTTTCCTTCACAGAGTCAGGTCTTTCAGAGACTCTTCCACCAGGAGAGAGCAGTACTCCTACCTTGCACTTTTCTCCTCGGAGGCTCTTGCTTTAGATCACCCCTCAAGATGTGCACGAGGTTGGTTCTCAGAGGCATCTCTACTTCTCCAGTTGATGACTATCTCCCTAGAGCGCCTTCCCATGTTCAGTTTCTCCCTTGATGCGTCGTGCCATCTCTTGTTGACTAGATAGGTACTGAATCAGGCTACAGATTGTACATTCATGTCACTTGGACCTCACCTTCGACAAAGCCTGGGCTTGAAGATGTCCTTCTATCTAGAACACTTTTTGGAGTTGTGGGATGGCATCATCGTTCGCCCCCTTACACGTGTAGGCATTGGATGCACTAGCTCATGATCCCTTTGGGACAACTCCGAGTCGGTTCTCATCGAGTCCGGATTGAGGCGGACCACCACATGCCACGGTTTGATAGGATTTGCCAGATGTGCCACATACAGGAGCTGGAGACAGAGATGCACCTCATTTTTAGGTGCCCCCTATACTATGATATGAGAGGACGCTATCACTATCTCTATAGGGACTCGGGGGGCTCCCTCTCTACTTTCTCCCGATACTAGGACCAAAGATGCCTAGCCCTCTTCATCATGGAGATCTTCAATCATAGATCTCAGTTCTTGCATGCCATGTGCCACCTTGGGATGACGATCACCTCTTACTTTCATGTTGATCCATCAGATCGGAGCAACAAGCGATGGGCAGAGTCCCAGAGTGCACCAGACAGTAGATTGGTGAGACCTCGTGTCTCTCCTCAACCTCCTCCTTTGGGAGACTGATCGATATCATCGAGACGTGTTTAGAGGTGTCGAACCATGCATTAGTCCATACATCCTCAGAGAGTTAGAGGGATTAGCTCCAAACGGATCAAGAGTAGGGCGCTTCTTGTCTGTCAAACTACCTCCCAGATTTAGAGTATTTGCTAGAGATCTATCTAGAGTTTCTTTCTTTCGACCTTGAATGATAGGAGTATCCCTTGCTCATACATCCCCCCTAGGATCATACAACCGGACCCCTCGATGGTTCCCAAGGACTTCGACAACGAGCTAGTGCCTAGTTCAGTCCTCTCGCCCTCGGCCTTTAGACCTAGGAGACCTTGATATCATTAGCCTCATCATCAAACCTCTTTCTCACTCTCTCTCTCTTGACAGACTCTTGAGTTGGCCACTTTTCCAATCTTGGACATACTCACTTGTATTTTGGATCACCCTACCTTTTCTCATGGTCAAATACATGTGTTTTGAGGCTATACTACTATAGGTTTCTTTCTTTATGTTATTTTTGACATTATCTAGGAGTTGTGCTTGCACTCCCACATTGTATTCATACTTGTTGTTTTCTTCGGTCCCATTGACCTACTTTTGTGGTCATTTGTTGGACATTAATAAAATTATCTTATCTTAAATGTTTGCAAAAAATTTCGACCTTCAACATGAGGATGTGACAACAAAGATTTTTTCAAAGACCTTGCATGGAGATGTCAGAGAATCTTGGTACCATTCTGTCTTGGACTCTTGAGGAAAGGAGGCATTGATTCAATGCTGACATTTGAAACAATCTTCATGAATTGTTGGGGGAAACCTGGAGAGTATGAATGTTTCCTGGTGGAAAAGGAACAATGCAACAATAAACTAGAATGGATGGATGATGATAGTGAGGGATTGAGTGATGTTGAAGGCCTCATCCTTAGAGTTCAGAGTGTGCAGGCAAAAGATGTTATGACTGGTTCTCATGTACTAGTTGGGCAAAGTGTTGAAGGCAAATAAGAGCTCGAAGAACAAGAATCAATGTACGATGAAGAGTAGCTTCAAGAAGAAGAATTTTATCTATTCATCGACAGAAAACAACGATCTGTTAATGTGTGCTCAAATAATGTATCAAATTCGTTGGGTGAAGGTGTGCCCTCTATTCTGCACCATTTGGCTGAATTCAAAGACCATCCTAATGAAGAAATTGCTGTCATAAATGGCAATGAAGCTCTAGACTTAAGTGAAAGTAACATACAATCTCCCACTTAGCTAGAGAATAGTATGGATCTCAAAGTGGATGGGGCTAAAGTGTATGTTGAAGGTTGCAAAGATGCATTTTGAGGGGCAACAACTGTCTCTATATGGGGACTTGCACACTGTTGGAAGGGTGCAAGAGAACTCCAGATCTCTGTTGTACCTATTGAAACTACCATAAAGAGTGAGCAAAAACAGTGATGGTGTTATCTCCCACACCCTCACTTTAATTGATAAAGCCCTGAACACAAGTGAGACCCTAGGGGTAATGAAGAAGGGCTACCCACTATCACGGGGTAATGAAGAAGGGATACCCACTGTCACCACGGTAGCTCCTTCACTCTCTTTAGGCCAACTCTCCTCCAGCAACAAATTTGATTTATGATATTTCTTGAAGTATATTTCGGATTTAGGAAAACAGAAAATAAATGAGTAATTTTTGTATCTTATGATGTGGTTGAAAGAGAGATTAGTGGCTAAACCAATCTAGGGCATATGGATTCAAGAGATGAGTCTTAGAGGGCTGTTTTCTATTAGTGATTAGGACAAAACAGAGCCGCAATAACATGCTACAGCCAGCCCTAATTTGGTGTTTTATAGTGCAGAAATTTACTTGGAGGACCCTTCCAAAGGTGCACCTCTCAAAACTTGCAATGAGGGTGTGTCTTACAATAAAATATAAGATTTCCGACAACTCTAAAGATGATAGCTTCAAGTTTAGCACATTTAGAAATAAAACAACAAAGGAGATTAAGAGAGGAAAACCCACACCTAATTCCTTCTATTGGATTAGATGTACCCCTCACAAATAGCCCTTGAAGCAGATTTTGCAAGCAATTTCCAGCATCAACATTCAACAATTGGAGATGAAAACATGAGCCTCACATTAACAAGAAAAAGCCCTTGAATTTCCAAGCCTGCCGTAAATCTTCAACAATAGCTCTAGATTATTTTTGCTCAAACTTTCAACTACCATTACAATGTGAGAGTTTCTCTTATATAGAATTTAAGCTCAAAACCCTCAAACATAAAATATAATATCCAAGTCTTAGATCCATGATCTCTTCTAGGGAAACATAAAATATGATATGTCCTAACAATCTCCTAAAGACAAGTCCAAATACATAATAAAATAAAGGGACCAATGAGAGGACATGCCACTTGTACTCTCCTCAAGCAAGGTGTCTCCTTGAAATTGGCTTGTTTGACCATGCAAATCCATCCAAGATGCCACGTGCAACCTGTTACCCCATATGTTGCATGAAGTTTCACCTTGTGATCTTCATCACACCTGACAGATACTTGCTGATGACACTTATGGATTATTGATAGATATAAGGGCATTATTGTTGAATTAAATTTAATAAAGTACCAAGGACAAGTGTTTCTCATCACTTAGGCGCCTAGGGGTGAGAAAGTGTCCAATGTGGTCTCTAGTGCATTAATTTATGTGAGGTGAAATTAAAAGTGACTTTATGAAACTTAAGTGAAGTGGGTGAATGAAGAGACATTTCATCAGAACCATCCATCTAGTCTATTCTCCATCGTCAGATTAGATGCCCCTTCACCTTCCCTCATGAGGTCGAGTTAGGGAAAGAGGCGCCCATTCTATTGGCATTCTTCATGAGTTTTGAAGTGCAAGAGGAAGAGAGAGTCAAGCTGAGAAAGAGGAGAACATTTGCAGCTAAGGGCACACAAACCAAGGAAGATTCTAGCATGCAAATTGAGGAGAGAGTACAGCAGCATAGAGAGGCCGTACAATACGGATTATGGGCAGTCCGTACAGCAGTATCTTGGCACAGAAATTGAGATAAAGGACTACGATTTTCTGGGTGAGGTTGGCACAAAAATCGAGGCAACATAGTGTTTAATTTGTGTAAATTTATCTCAGCAATCTAGCATGCATTTTGAGGCAGACCGTACAACATTTATTGCTGTGACAACTGTACTGTGTACGGATTTCTGAGCACAAAAATCGAGGAGCTGTTGGCAAGGTTTTCTAGGCTGTGTTTTGGGCACAAAAATCAAGATAAGTCTGTATTAATTGTTGAAGATGACCTGTAAGAAAATCTTTCTCGGAGCTCTGAAAATAATAAAAAGCCCCTCTCTCCTTGGTTTTCCCCTTGTGGGTTTTTCCAGGGTCTAAGTTTGACCAAAAATCTCTGTGTGTTAATTTTTGGGTGCATTTATTTCTGAGTTATTTTTCTGTAGCAGACTTCATGTGTTTCTGTTTTTGAGCATTTAATTTTCTGCTTACTAATTTGCAGCCTAAATTTGCAATGTGGGTTGGGCATTAAACTATGTGTCTCAATGAGACTTGAAACCGGGTTGGGGTCTGAAATTTCTACATGGTATTAGAGCTTGAAGTGTGAAAAGTGCAGAAATTTATCAGCAACAGATTGCAAGGATTTCGCTAAGAAGAGGAGCAACTTCACCAGGCAGAAAATTGTGGGCTTGTGTTTCAGTTGAGAGGGTCAATGGCCTCGGTTTGAGGGTTGAGGACAGGTTGGATGGAGTTGCTAATTTCAGCTCATGGAAGGAGAGGATTGTGTTGCTTCTGCAGGAGTGTGAGTTGTGGGATATTATGGAGAACTCACAAACGAATCTCGTGACGGTGCCTACGAATGCTACTCTTTTGGCAGCCTACACCAAAAAGAACATAAAGGCCAAAAGAATTATCCTTGATGCCATTAAGGACCATCTGATTCCACATGTGACCGGGAAGACCAATGCCTATGAGATGTGGTAATCCTTAACCAAACTATACCAGAGTTCCAATGAAAATCGGAAAACGATATTAAGGGAGAAACTGAAGAGCATTAAAATGACTGAGACTGAAAGTGTTGCCACGTATCTTACCAAGCTTACTCAGACGAGKGATGAACTTGGTGYTGTTAGGGAGATTGTTGCTGACAGTGAACTTGTGAGGACTGCTTTGAATGGGGTAACCAAACAATGGGCTGTCTTTGTTGAGGGCATTGTGGCAAGGGAAAATCTTCYCAAGTGGGACCGTCTTTGGGATGACTTCATTYAGGAGGAAACTCGAAGAGGCTATGTGCATGGGAGTTCATCTACATGTAATGAAGAGGATAATGTGGCACTTGCAACTAAAAGAAAGAACAAGTCCAAGAARKGTTCCAAGGGAGGGAACAAGTAGAAAGGTGAAGGGAAGAAAGACATGAGCAAAGTCAAGTGCTTTGCTTGTCATAAGTTTGGGCACTATGCTRGATAGTGTCCTAAGAARAAGAAGAAGCAGGKTGTAGCTTCAATTGATGTGGAGGAGTTTACCCACACGTTCGAGAAGGAGTATTCATTGTTGGTGTGTCTTTCCTCTAGAGTATCATCTACCGGTATTTGGTACATTGATAGCAATGCCTCCCGCCATATGACATGTGTTTGTGAGTACTTCACTGATCTTATAGAGATTGGAGATCTTGAGGTGGTGCTTGGAGATGATTTAGTGGTCAAGGTAGTTGGTAGTGGGACAATATCATTTCAGAGGGAGTCTTTACCTCCCATGTTGTTGAGGGATGTCCTATATGTTCTGGGCTTGAAGAAGAACTTGGTGTCAGTTTCCACTATTGAGGATAGGGGATATGAGGTATTGTTCCGTGATGGGCATGTGCTCTTGTATCTTAAGGGATCCAATATCACTTCGGCCAAAGTGATTGGGATCCGACATGAGAAGCTGTACATGCTCATGTTTCAGTATGCCAGAGCATTGATGCATAGTATTAGTACCAACAACAATGACCTTTGTGAGTTATGGCATAGGAGGATGGCCCATTTGCACCATGGGGCTCTGAGGATCTTGAGAGAGATTGTGACTAGAGTGCCAAAGTTCAGTATAGAGCATCAAGAGGTGTGCTCTTGGGAAGTACGCCAAGACTGCTTTTCCAAGAAGTGACAACATATTAGCAGGTATTCTTGATTTGATTCATACTGATGTATGCGGTCCTATGTCTTCTGCCTCTTTGACTGGCTTTTTGTATTATGTCACTTTCATTGATGACTTCTTTGGGAAGTCTTGGATTTTCTTCATGAAGACCAAAGGACAGGTCTTCCAGTGGTTCCAAGAGTTCAAATCTCCTGTGGAGAATCAAACTGGGAAGAAGATCAAAGTGTTGAGATCTGATAATAGGGGTGAGTATACCTCTAATGAATTCAATGAATTTTGTGCTAGGGAGGGCATTAAGAGAGAAGTGACAGTTCCTTACAACCCACAACAAAATGGGGTTGTTGAGAGGAAGAACAAGGCTATTGTTGGGGCTACGAGAGCCATGTTACATGATCAGGGGCTACCACTGTTTCTTTGGGCTGAGGCTTGCAACACTGCAGTTTATCTGCAGAATCGAAGTCCACATAGAGTCTTGGGGGACAAGACTCCTGAGGAGGCTTTCTCTGGGAAGAAGCTTGAGGTGGGGCACTTTAGGATCTTTGGGCGCCTTACTTATTCACATGTCCCTTTTGAGAAGAGGACAAACGTAGATCCCATGACAGAGAAGGGCCTCTTTGTTGGGTATAGCAAGACCTCGAAGGCTTTCACATATACATCCCCTCTTTGAGGAAGACAATTGTGCAACGAGATGTGAGATTTGAGGAGGATAGAGCCTTCCGAAGGTCATGAGATATGGAGCAGGGGGAGCAGTCAACTCCTCAGACACATGTGAGTCCTTCACAGAGCATAGTGACACAGAGTTTAGGACCATTTGCTTCAGGGACTACTGGTCCACAGGTGACAAGATCAAAAGTTACTGGTTCACAAGGTATTGTTTCTCAGTCTACTGGTTCATAGACGATCTCAAGATCATCTTCAGGTACACAATCTTCAGGTGGTGGGATTGAGGAGTACCCCCCACATGGTGCTACTTCATAGAAGAGGAAGCTCAAGTGGCTTTAGGACACTTTGAAGGAAGCACAGGGTTCAGTGGGGAATCCCAGGCAGGCTGTGAGGGAGGGTAAACCTCCTGAGAGGTTTTGCAGCTATCTTGTAA
Organism: Picea glauca; assembly: GCA_000966675.3. Classification (NCBI taxonomy): domain Eukaryota; kingdom Viridiplantae; phylum Streptophyta; class Pinopsida; order Pinales; family Pinaceae; genus Picea; species Picea glauca. The sequence continues at coordinate 37,949 of JZKD02S2172773.1, forward strand.
TGGTGAGCAACATCAGAGAGTCTGAGCCTTCCACTTTTGAGGAGGCAGCAGGTTTGGAAGGACGCCATGGTGGAAGAGTACAATTCCATCATGAAGAATGATGTTTGGGAGGTGGTTCCTGTTGATGATTGCAGCTTCATGAGACATTCTCCAGATCATACTCTTCTGGACTGAGTTGAGATGATCTGTGAGAACACCTATGTGATAGGTGAGTCGTACTCCTCTGGACTGAGTTGAGATGACTTATGTTGGTCTCTTGTCATGCTCCTATGGACTGCATTGAGAAGACTTGAGATGGTCTCCTGTCCTACTCCTATGGACTTAGTTGAGTTGACTTGAGATGGCTCTCCGATTTGTACTCCTATGGATTTAGTTGAGTTAATATGTTGAGAGTGACGTCCCTTGTGGTTGAGCACATGTGGACTTGTCCCTAGTGGCAGAGCACTAGAGGATGTGTGTGAGACCCCTTGCTATATTGTCAAAGGGTAAGACTATTGTAAAACCCTAATTTGTATTATGAAGGGTACAAGTCGGCCCTACTGTGTAAAGACAATTAATATTATGTAGAAGACTAATTGTATTATTGAGTTGTACAAGTCGGCCCTATTGTGCCAATATAGATGTCTATTCATTGAGTTAGGTCATGTATATATTAGTGAATGATCCCCATTGTGGATCATTCATCTCACACACACAACACATTACTTGGAGAGCTGAAATTTGGTGCGCACTTCTTATGCGCTATCTTTCTTGGTCATAGAGCACCTCTTGTGTGCACTAGGGTTTTGTCTTGAGGGCCACCTTTGTTGGCATCCATATTGTTGATGGAGAGGGTTTCTTCTCTTGGAAATATAGCAAAGGGTTGCCAGGTTTTTCCCTTGGTTGGGAAGGGTTTTCCCAGGATAACTTCTTGTGTCTTGTGCATAGTTATTCTTCTTCTGATCTTGGTTTACTGCAACAATTGTATTTTGTGTTGCTGCATTGTTTATGGTTCAAGTTCATGCTAAATTGAAAAGAAACTACATGTGCTTGAGCCATCAATAAAAATTCAACATGGTATCAAAGCAATGTTCCTGAAAGAGCCATTGCACAAGCTACTCCAACACCTTTCCAAGCTAGCCATCACCTTCTTGCTGCAACTGTAAAAACGACCCTTACCCTTTTCCTTGTCAAGCTAGTTTTAGCACTTTCCCTTGAGTGTTGGGCCTAAATTCTTCACAGACAGGTATGACCTAGTCCAACACATCACTTGCAACTTTCAAATTGAAAATTGAAGGAGTTTGGATTTTCGGCCCTACGGTTTCTGCTAGTCGTTGGGGTATTTTTGCAGCTCGCTGGGGTTCTTTTTGACTCTCTAAGGCTTCTTGTTGGTAGTCATAAGTCCAACGAAACCTAGGGTTTCTAGCCTAGCCTAGCCGTCAAGGTTTCTAGCCTAGTCGTTAGGGTTTGTGAAGAATTTGCAAGCCATGAGGAACAAAACTTTGGTGGAAGATAAGCTTGATGGATCAAGCAACTTCAACTCCTAGAAGTCAAGATTACACATCACTCTAGAAGAGAGTGACCTATTGAAGTTGATAGAAGGAACTCTACCAGCAACAACAACCGATGAAGAGAAAGTTGAATGGAAGACAGATGATGTCAAAGCTAGGAAGATAATCATTTACTCAGTAAGAGATCATCTACTACCTCACATTTCTACCTTGAAGACAACGTATCTAATGTATGATGCGTTGAAGAAAATGTGTGAGAGCAACAACACTAACAAAGCTCTTACATTGAAACACCAACTTCAAAATCTCAAGATGACACCACTGCTACCTTCTTCATGAAGATTTCAGAGATCAGAGATCAGTTAGGTGCCATTGGAGAAACCATAGCAGACAAAGAACTTGTCATGATTACTTTCATTGCTCTTCCAAGCCATTGGGAACCATTCATTCAAAGTATCAGTGGAAGAGCAGATTTACCTCAGTTTGATCGTCTATGGGTAGACTGCACTGAGGAGGAAACCAGACTTATAGCCAGAGGCGTGCAAGACTCCCATCATGATGACAATCAAGCTCTTGCTTCTCATACAAACAAAGGCAGAAGAAAAAGAAGAAATTTCAGCAAAGCATTCAATGACAAGAAAACTTTAGCAACTCCAGGTCATGAACAAAGAAAAGACATATCAAAGATTCAATGTTTCAGATGCGACAAGTATGGACACATTGCAAGAAATTGTCCTACCAGGAAGAAAGGAAGACACCATGCCTCCACTGCCGATGTTGATTCAGAACTACCTCAGAGAGATGAAGGCATAAAGGATGAGGCGTTCTTCTTCATTTCAACACTCTCAGGTACGATTCCTACTAATAGTGATATTTGGTTGATTGACAGTGGTGCTTCTAGACACATGACTGGATATAGAGAACATCTTATAGATCTTGTAGAGAAAGAGTCTCGTCTACATGTTGTACTTGGTGATAATGCCAGATATACTGTGAAGGGAGTTGGATCTTCTTCCTTCCAACTAGATTCTGACATACCACTTCAATTAAGTGAGGTACTATATGTACCTGGGATGAAAAGGAACCTTGTCTTTGTTTTTGCCTTAGAGGATAAAGGCTACAACATTATTTTCTCTGAAGGAAAAGTTCTTGCATGGCACAAGAACTCACGCATGGATTCTGCCCGGGTAATTGGTGTTAGAGAAAACAATTTGTACAGATTGACTGTCCAACCAGTCCAGGCCTTGTTACATGATACTATTAGCTTGAGCGAGCTATGGCATAGGAGACTTGCTCATTTACATTATAGAGCCCTTCTCGCTCTAGGGTAGATGGTGACATGCCTTCTAGAGATACATATCGAGCATGATGGCGTTTGCAAAGGTTGTGCTCTTGGCAAGAATGTCAAGGGGTCCTTTCCAAGCAGTGACAGTAGATCCAAGGGGATGTTGGACTTGATGCATACAGATATTTGTGGACCTATGTCTGTTGCTTCCTTGAGCGGATACTTGTACTATGTGCTCTTCATCGATGATCGCTCTCGGAAGACGTGGATTTACTTCTTGAAGACCAAGGATGGAGTCCTTGCGAGATTTCAAGAGTTTAGAGCTCAGGTTGAGAACTTGACCGGGAGGAAGATCAAGGTGCTGAGATCAGATAATGGAGGAGAGTACACCTCCAGGGATTTCAATGATTTCTGTATCAAAGCAGGGATCAAGAGGGAGTACACCGTTCCTTATAACCCTCAACAAAATGGGGTTACAAAGAGGCAGAATAGATCCATTGTTGAGGCACCAAAGCGATGATACATGATCAAAATCTACCTATGATTCTATGGGTAGAGGCATCCATGACAGCTTTGTACGTTCAGAACAAGAGTACTCATAAGATTCTGAAGCACATGACTCCCGAAGAAGCTTTCACCGGAGTGAAGCATGAGGTTGGACACTTCAGGATATTTGGGTGTCCAGTATACATTCATGTACCCAAGGAAAAGAGGACCAAGCTAGACTCTTCAGGCAGAAAGGGTACATTTGCGGGGTACAGTGAATCTTCGAAGGCATACCGGATCTACATTCCTGGTCAGAGACAAATCGAGGTTAGCAGAGATGTCACCTTTGAGGAAGAGATGCCTTTCGAAGATCCAGAGAATCTCATATGGAGATTGACAACGAGAAGAAAGAAGAGACAGTACCTTCTCCCCCTTCAACATTTCAGAGGGAGACAATTACTGATCGAGTTGATCCCATAGCTCCAGTTGATGTTCCCAGTGACATTGCAGTAGGCCAAAAGAGGCTTGCATGGGATCGACAGACTTTGCACGAGGCAGAGGGACATGCAACTCCTCGTAGTACATTCTGAGAGAGCAAGTGACCACAAAGATTTTCGAGCTGTGTTTCAACTATGAGCCACATCATTGATACTGAGCCTTCTTGTCATGGAGAAGCAGTAGGTCAGCAGGTTTGGCAAGATGCCATGACCGAAGAGTATCAGTCCATCATGAAGAAAGATGTGTGGGATATTGTTCCGAGACCGAAAGGAAAGTCTGTAGTGACTTCAAAGTGGATCTATAAGATCAAACATGCAGCTGATGGAAGTGTCGAGAAGTACAAAGCGAGATTTGTGGCTAGAAGATTCTCTCAGGTGGAGGGAATAGATTATGAGGAGACATTTGCTCCTGTTGCCCGATACACTTCCATCCGTACGATTATTGCCCTTGCCGCATCCATGGGTTGGAGACTACATCA
>JZKD02S2172784.1:28614-42184 GCA_000966675.3 Picea glauca
TTGGAAATCTGATCTTGTTCACGCACAACTTCATCTTCATCTACACTTGTATCTGAGGTTGTCTCACTGATTTGATCTAGTTGTTTATCTAGATCATCATTTTCTTCTTGTTCTTCGAAAAGAGGGTTGTTTTGAATGAAAACTAGTTCAGAATGTTGAATATTTTTTCATTGCAATTCATCATGAAGACATTGATTTTGGATTTGAAGTAGTTTTGCGTTGGCTTGCGAAGCTTGCAAATAAGTTAGATTAGATTGTGGAGTTTCTTTGTTAATTGTGATTGCATTTTCCACAAAATATTAGAGTGTTTAGTAACTCTAATAATTCATCAATTCGATCCATTTAAACATTGAGTTGGACCTCAAAGGATTTCTTGCATGGATTTTCTCATGGGATTGGAGAAATATATCCTATCTTGTCACTTAAACAATATGTGTATGTTGCATTGAACCATGCTCACCACACCTACACTTGTGATTTCAACAACTATTTTTTTATCTGGCCTGGAACTACATACAAGCCTACTATAACATGTTGAGGCTTCAAAATGCAATCAAACACAAACTTTGTTCATAGCTTTAATCATGAACAACATCACCTATAATAAAAATAATTAATAGCATTGGGGTTTGTTTGGATTTTATTTTAGAAAACAATGGAAACAACAAAAAAACCAAGCAAAGAATGGAACTTCGGCGTGAAGGTTGGGCGTGAAGGGGTCAAATAGAAAGAGAGTCGATAACTAGTTTAGGATTGTGTTTCTTAGGTGGGAGGAGAGATACATATTTCAAGGAATTTGTTAGTAAAATGTAATGTTCAAAGTATGTGATGATGAATGTTATGATGATTGGATGTTGAGGGGACTTGTTGAATGTGTAACAAGTAGCAAAAATAACTGTCATGAAATAAAAACCAGAAATTGAAGGCATGGAAATTGTGATTAAATAAATAAATAAGTCAAGATATTCGTAGAGGAGGAATAGTTGATATTACCATATAGACTTGAATTATTGGGAAATGTAGGAGCACCAAGAATTGACAGGAAGAATTGATCGACATGTTCCTTATACTCTAGATCGATTTGTGATCTTGTTTTTAGCAGGTTGGGTTGCAAAAATCATGTATGCGAAAACAATCGGAATATCATGATTTTGTGTTGATAATGTTGATTAGGGTTTCACACAGGTGATAAGGAGAGGAGCGGAAGGAGGGTGCACATAGAGGATAGACTTGCGAAATGGGAATTCAAATGGATCACACAAGTAAAGAGATCGCGAGATTAGGGTTTTTGAGAGATTATCTTTGGAAATAATGATTGACAGAGGAATTGACCAGAGGTTCAGAAGGAAGAGGGACATACAACAGAGATGGAATAGGGAATTTATGTATGAGAATAAATACTCATGGAGTTAACCTACTATGGACAACTATCATGGCGTATTTCATGCATAAGAACTATAGACTCTAATGGACAACTATCATGGCATATTTCATGCATAAGAACTATAGACTCTAATACCATTGTTAGAATGCATGCAAAGTTAGATAAATGTGGAATTATTTTTCATTAATATGTTGTACACATATAAATACATAAGCTTGACCTTTGGATTCATCGTCCAATAGGTCTCTTAGACTCCCAATGATTGTTCCTATCACTTGGCATTTCACATTCCTTCACAAATGACTAATACCATAATCCTAACAGATTAGGTTTCCAACAATAAGGAATCAATTCCTTATCTAAATTTGATGTATCATTTTCGTGATTTTTTTTGGTCTATGGGCCATCTTGAAAAATTTCACATGCATAACGATTGTCTATCATTTTTGAAAAATATCCCACATAAGAGTTCCAAGAAAATGATAGTTTTTAATGCATCAAGGTACCATTATTTTGATTTTGGCATCTCCAACACATAACAATTTTAAGACAAAGATAGTTTATAATTCATCATGGTACCATTATTTTATTTTAGCATCTCCAATCCCATATGAATGGAACTCACATAAATTCTATAATATGAACTTTGGTTTCAAAGATGGGAAACACCAAAAGTTGTATCAAAATTATGAAATATGATTAATGAATTCAATGCCACTATGATCCAAAGCATTATGAAATTATGACAAATGCAATAGGACTATGATTCATAACATTATGACAAACAAAATAGGACTATGATTCATAACGTTATGACAAACACAATAAGACTATGATCCATAACATTATGACATGTGATGAATCTAATACAACAACGATCAATCATCACAATTGTACTGGATTCATCACAACGATCAATCATCACAATTGTATTGGATTCATCACAACGATCAATCATCACAATTGTATTGGATTCATCACAATGATAGGACTAAGATCCATACCATTATCACATGTGATGAATCTAATACATCTATGATGTATTAGATTCATCACAATGATTAATCTTCACAATTGTATTGGATTCATCACAATGATAGGAATAATATCCATACCATTATCACATGTGATGAATCTAATACAATTGTTATCTAATCCATACCATTATCACATTTGATGAATCTAATACAATCGTTATTTGATCCATACCATTATCACATGTGATGAATCTAATACAATCATTATGAATCTAATACAATCGTTATATATAGTGTTATGACTCATGACAAATCCAATACAAACATTATGAAACATGACGAATTCAATAGGACTAATATCCATACCGTTATGACGGTATGAGTCTAGTACAACTATAATCCATAGAATTATGACTAGTGAAAAATCCAATATGATTGTGATCCACAACATTAGGACACATGCAAATTGAATACAACTACAATCCATAGTGTTGTGTCCCATGATGAATCCAATACGACTGTGATCCATAGCGTTGTGACCCATGATGAATCTAATACTATTGTTATCCATAGCATTATAACTCATCATGAATATAATACAACCATGATTCATAGCGTTGTGACCCATGATGAATATAATACTACTGTAATCCATAGCATTATAACTAATCATGAATCTAATACAACCATGATCCATAGAATTGTGAAAATTGTATCCAAGGGTGATCCATAACATTGTGACATGTGATAAATGTGAAACTTCAACCACTAATCATTATGCATAGTACAACCAACCAACATAACACGTAATTACATTACATTACCTATATTATGTACATGCATGTGAAAATATCTAAAAAATTAGTCATACTCCAAATATATTTAATAAAATCCAAAACATACAATACACATTAAGATGAGGATATAAAACCTCGAGGCTTCATTTGATTTAAATTTAAATTCGTGTTTATGTGGCATTGGGGATATTTATGGTGTCTATACTAAACAATCAAAAGTAATACTTTTGAAACTAGGCTAAACATGCTTCATAAATGAAAATCGTTGTGCATTTTTCATTTAAACACAAAACAATAAACAATCAAAAGTAATACTTTTAACACTAGGCTAAACATGCTTCATAAATGAAAATCGTTGTACATTTTGCATTTAAACAGAAAATAGTTTGTAACAAAAATTGTTGTACATAGATAGCCATGTGGTCAAGGATATAGCAAGCAAAAAATAGATTCCTCCATAGTCATAATCATGATGGATCTAATATTGTTGTAACCCATGATGAATCTAATACTGTTGTGATCCATAGCATTATAAGTCATCATGAATCCAATAGCATTGGGTGATACATGATGAATCTAATACTATTGTGATCCATAGCACTATAAGTCATCATGAATCTAATAGCGTTGTGACCCATAATGAATCTAATACTATTGCGACCGAGGATGAATCTAATATTGTTGTGATCCATAGCACTATAACTCATCATGAATCTAATACAACCATGATTCATAGCATTGTGACCCATGATGAATCTAATACTATTGTTATATCCATAGCATTATAACTCATCATGAATATAATACAGCCATGATTCATAGCGTTGTGACCCATGATGAATCTAATATTATTGTAATCCATAGCATTATAACTCATCATGAATCTAATACAACCATGATCCATAGAATTATGAAAATTATATCAAGTGTGATCCATAACATTGTGACATGTGATACATGTGAAACTTCAACCATTAATCATTATGCATAGTGCAACCCACCAACATAACAAGTAATTACAATACATTATCTATATTACTACGTATATGTATGTGAAAATATCTAAAAAATTAGCCATACTCCAAATATATTTAATAAAATCCAAAAGATACAATACTCATTAAGATGAAGATATAAAACCTCGAGGCTTCATTTGATTTAATTTTAAATTCACGTTTATGTGGCATTGGGGATATTTATGGTGTTTATACTAAACAATCAAAAGTACTTTTGACACTAGGCTAAACATGCTTCATAAATGGAAATCATTGTGCATTTTGCATTTAAGCACAAAACAGTTTGCAACAAAAATTGTTGTACATAGATAGCCATGTGGATAGTCATGTGGTCAAGGATTATAGTAAGAAAAGAAACAGATTCCTCCATAGTCATACTCCAAGGAAGTCCATATGCCAAGTATGGTTGTTGTATATGGCTATCTCTATGCACCATGCATCTTTATGCACTATGAAGTAAGTCAATGATTGGTTTACTTATTTTCCATCCTCTCCATTCGATACAAACTATTCACCATCGAACAAACATAATGGAGAGACAATAATCGAATGATTGGCTTATTGCATGGTGCATAATGATTGGCTTATTGCATGGTGCATAATGATTGGCTTATTGCATGGTTCATAATGTTTTCGTGTTGCACATAGAATGTGATCAAGGATGATAGTATAAGATTTTGAGATTTGGGTACCTTGGAATGTGGTCCCCTTGTGTTTGTGAATCTCTAAACACAAAGTGGGAGACTATTACCCTCATTACTTTACTTTATGATTCTAATTTCACTTTGACTTATGAGATTAAGTCAAAAGTGAAATAAGTCACTTAAGTCATTAAAGTGACATTTGGAGACTATTACCCTCATTACTTTACTTTAGGATTCTAATACTTAAGTCAATAAAGTGACATTTGGAGACTATTATCCTCATTACTTTATGATTCTAATTTCTCTTTGACTTAGGATATTTAAGTCAAAAGTGAAATAAGTCACTTAAGTCATTAAAGTGACATTTAATTCACTTTGTGGGTGAATTAAAGGACATACAACAAACTAAGGAAAGTGGGTTTCCTAATTGGATTAGATCTCACCCATTGATTAGACTTGGCTAGATTGGATCTAGGCCATTGATCTTTTAGGGTTTGACAAAAGAGAGGCTAAATGAGGTAATGGGGAAAATATTAGATTCATTTTTCACTTGAGAGGAGAGGAGGAGGAGAGCTCCTGGGTGCATATATTGAGGAGGAGAAGGCACATGAGGGTGAGGTTTGAGGAGGATCCCTAGCTTGGGTTCTAGACTCCATGGAGAGTCTAACATGGAGGCTTGGAAATCATCTTGTGTAGGAGCACATTTTATGTAGGAGGGGCACACATGTTAGAACAGGGGCACATTCTTGTCAGGAGGGTGCACATATAATGGAGGAGAGTTCCTCTTTCTTATGGGAGGCTCATTCATCTAGGAGAGGCTTACTCTAGAGGTGTAGAGGGAGAAAAGGTGAGTGAGTGTGCATGCATCTTGTGTAGGGGTGCAGTCTTACTCTAGAGGTGTAGAGGGAGAAAAGGTGAGAGAGGGCGCATCCATCTTGTGTAGGGGCACATTCTATGGAAGAGGGGTGCACATGCTAGAGGAGGCCACATTCTAGAGGATTGGGGAGTGCATATAGATTGGGAGAGGCTCCTATCTTGAGGAGAGGACTCATTCACTTACTTAGGAACACTCTAGTGTGTATAGGGCACAAGGGTGAAGGAGGGAGCACCATTGTGGAGTTTTTCTAGAGGAGGGTGTGTACTTGAGCATAGGGGCACACTATTACTTGGAGGGAGGCACTGTTGAGAGGAGGGAGCTTCATTAAAGGCAAAGAAAAGGCAAAGGAAAGGTGAAAGGCACAAGAAAAGGCAAGGTAAAATCAAAGGCACGAGGAAAAGGGTCAAAGGCAAGCTAAGGAAGAAGGGCGCACCAAGGAAAAGGGTGCCTTGCTTCAAGAGGCTAGCAGGGAGGTATTCAAGGAATTCCAAGGCATCCGAGAAGGGTTTCTATTGTAACAGGTTCACTTGCTTATGTTTTCCATGTTGTACATTTTTCTTTGAGGCCTTCTATATACATCTACTCCAAACTAGTTTTCCCCATGGGGGGGGGGGGTTTCCAAGGTCATGTTGACCAAAAAAATATGTGTCAATTTAATGCATGCTTAGAAGTGTAAAATCAACTTTTAGAGTTGTAAATATCTAGAGGTAGTGTTATTTGTTTTGAGTATATTTCATGTGCTAACATTGGGATAATAAAACACTTGCAAGGGCACCTCAAAAGGACACTTAACCATCAAAATTGTGAGCATAAAGTACTTGAATGTTTTATGTTCTAAAACAATAGCAAATGATAGTCTTGAAGATAAAACTTAGAGCCAAAAACCAGGTCAAGGAGAAACCTATTTTGGCAACCTCATAGGACCTCAGAAAATCTACATGGTATTAGAGCCAATGGTGGCTTAGACTTGCTGATTTTTTAGCATTTTCAGGGCAGTTTTCAAGGGGTAAAAATCATATCTATTGGTTTTTTTTGGACAACAAGTCTACATTCCAAAACAGTGAGAAAAATTCACATTTGAATGTGTCTCTCGGTTAGTGTCTTTTGGACAGCTCGTTGGCAAATTTTTGGACAATTTGTTGGTAGAGTTTGTGGAAAGCTTCTGGGAAGATTTGTTGGACATTCTGGGTATGATATTGGAAACTTTTGGACAACCTCTTTTCACACTTGTGTGTACATGAGTGAGGCTATATTCTACAAACTTTTTTCACACCTATTTTCTAGGAGTGAGGTTGTGGTGTTACTGCCTCTTTTCACACCTATGTTGAGAGGAATGAAGTAGTACTCTTTTGTTTTCTTAGCATCAATGTGGGCCTTATTGGACAACCATGTCGATGTCCCAAATGTGGGCAGAGGATAGGCTAGATGGAGATAACAACTGATCCCCTTGGAATAACATGATCATTTTTATCTTAGAGGACCTCGAACTATGGGATATATTTGAGGCTCCCATTTTTGTTCTTCCTATCACTGCTCCCATCATGGTGGCAGAGTTAGGGAAGAAGAACAACAAGGAGAAAATGACTATTTGTGACAGGGTGAGAGACCATCTCATTCCACATTTGACTGGTAAAGACTATGCATTTGAGATGTGGGATTCTCTATGCAAGCTTTACTAGAGTCCAAACTAGAACAAAAATATGGTTCTGTAGGACAAGCTCAAGCGCATTCAGATGCTCGATTTTGAGTCAGTTACATCATTCCTTGGAAGATTCACGAAGATCAAGGATGATATTGCAAGCATCAGAGAGATAGTGGACCCGAAATTTATGATGAGGAAAACCTTAAACAAATTTATCAAACCATGGGGCCCATTTGTTTGAGGCATAGTTTCTCGGGAGGATATGCCTACCTGGGAGAGACTTTAGGATGATTTCGTTTAGGAGGATATGAGACTCGCCTCAGAGTCCTTAGGACAACAATGGATTACCCAGGGTGATTAGGACCTTTCTCTATAGACTAAGGGAAACAAGAAGTCTGACATAGATGCTAGATAGGGTCCCAAGGGAGGGGCCAAACCACAACATAGTGGTGGTGAGAAGGAGAGAGACATGAGCACAATGAGATGATTTTCTTATGGAGAGATGGGTCATTATGTAGGAAAGTGTCCCAAGAAGAAGAATAAGAAGAAGAAATTGGATGATACTACAACGACGACAAAGGAGATTGATTTCGTTGCTCAATATGAGAGGGAGTGCACGTTCATCAGTTCCTTGTCAGCGGTTACACCATCTAGTGTTAAGTGGGGAGATAGAGTTGAGGAGGACCTATTGACTCACAATAGTGATTCAGAGGGAGATCAGACTCTAGCTTCATGGACACCATCATAAGGGGTGAATGGTCCACCCGAGACAACTTCAGTTTCATATTTTTCGAGACAGAGGATTGGTGCAGGGGATTCAAAGCATCATAGATTGATGAGGAGGAGAAGTAGTGAACCACATAGGCTTGAGCCTCACTTAGCTACACAGATGGGCATATCATTTTCAGGTTCCACCTCATGTGAAAGTCACTTAGTGAGAGGCCAAGTTGAGGATCTTGGTGAGATGCCGAGATCCAGATACTCTTGGTGAGATACCAAGAGAGGGAGACTATTGGTGAGATGTCAAGAGAGTGACTCTTGGTGATATTCTTGGAGTAGTGACCATTGGTTAGATTCCAAGAGGTATAAATCCTTGGTGGGAGACCAAGGTTGAGATCTTTGGTTTGATACCAAAATCTAGGTGATCTTGGATAGGTGGAGATGCACTTCCATCTACAAATCACACAAATTGAGAATATATCTTTCAGAGACTACTTTCATTGATCAGGGTACAACCATACTCACTGAGTATTTTCCAGTAGGCAACCATGTCCACTGCAGGGATGAGATTGGGGGTGAAGGGAACTTTCCTCGGTAAGAGAGAGTGTTGAGATTTGGTACCTTGGAAAGTGGTCCCCTTGTGTTTGTGAGTCTCTAAACACAAAGGGGGATATTATTACCCTGATTACTTTACTTTCTGATTCTAATTTCACTTTGACTTAGGAGATTTAAGTTAAAAGTGAAATAAGTCACTTAAGTCATTAAAGTGACATTTAATTCACTTTGTGGGTGAATTAATGGACATAAACCAAACTAAGGAAAGTGGGTTTCCTAGATTTTTGGATTAGATCTCACACATTGATTAGACTTGGCTAGATTGCATCTAGGTCATTGATTTTTTAGGGTTTGGCCAAAGGCTAAAGGAGGTAATGGGGAAAATATGAAATTCATTCTTCAATTGAGAGGAGAGGAGGAGGGAATCAAAAGCTAAATGATACTTAGTTTTCACATTAGTGCTCTTGCCTAATTTAATGCAATTAGTAGAGTCCAAGGTAGTAGAGATATGCATATGCATTATTTTTATCCACAGTGAACCATTGTAACAAGACTTAGTTATTGTCAACTTTAATGCACTTTGTAGAGTTCAAAGTAATAAAAGACTAGTATAAATTCTTGCTCACTCCAAACTGAACTCTACAATATAAGCCTCTAAGGATTAAACTTAAAAGTATCATCAACAAAGTACCAACCAAATTTGCATGTTCCCACGTGATTTATATGAACAAAAATAAATTATTAACTTGTTCATTCACTTTCTAAAATTATGTACAATAATTGTTATTCATATGGAGAAAATTTGTATACAATAATTACTACTAATATTAATTAAAAACAATTAGTTTTCAAAGAATACACCTTTGTGGAAAAAAATTGTCTACAAGAATTAAGACTTAAGACTTCTTTGAAATTAAAAGTAAACAATTTTCATTCAAAGGATTCATGTCCTATGTGTAATTGGAGAAAAACTGTATATAATCACATCCTGTATATAATCACGTCCTTTGTCCTCGGCATTGCCATTATGCAAAAAAGGTTATAATTGAAGAAAAAATTGTGTTTATGTGGAATTGGGGCTATTTATGGTGTTTATACTAAACAATCAAAAGTAATACTTTTGACACTAGGCTAAACATGCTTCATAAATGAAAATAATTGTGCATTTTGCATTTAAACACAAAACAGTTTACAACAAAAATTGTTGTACATAGATAGTCATGTGGATAGCCATGTGGTCAAGGATAATAGCAAGCAAAGAAACAGATTCCTCCATAGTCATACACCAAGGAAGGCCATACTCCAAGTAGGGTTGTTTCATATGGCTATCTCTATGCACCATGCAGTAAGCCAATGATTGGTTTACTGCCTTTCCATCCTCGACCATCCTCTCCATTCGATACACACTATTCACCATCAAATATAGATTTACTGCCTCTCCATCCTCTCCATTCGATACACACTATTCACCATCGAACAAACATTATGGAGAGGCAATAAGCCAATGATTGCCTTTCCATCCTCTCCATTCGATACACACYATTCACCATCAAACGAACATCATGATAGGCAATAAGCCAATCATTGGCTTATTGCATGGTRCATAATGTTTTCATGTTGCACATAGAATGTGGTCAAGGATGATAGTATAAGAAAACATTCACTACTCCTATAGTCCAAGAAGAGCAAATTGACAATTTGTATTCATCATARTACTAGTCCAAGAAGGGCTAGTTGTCAATTCATATTCATTTGAGTATGTTGTTGGTTCTACCACCCATCACACTATAACTTGTCCACTTCACAACCCATCAAGTTGTATCTTCGTSACTCTACTCTCCAAGGTCACCTATAAGTGGATTACTATAGTGCCCATTCTTTCTTCATGTGTATAGGCTAAGAGAAGTGAGTTGGGAAACTATGATGTACGATGTAAGGKATATCTCATATGCTCACATACCCCAAGGYGTTGTAAGAGAGATMAAGCTCTAACACTAGTATGAAAGAGAGATMTCTACCAYACCATGTTGTGGACTACTACATCTCCCATTCTTTATTCATGTGTAAGGGATATCTCACATGCTCGCACACCCCAAGGTGTTGTAAGAGAGATCGAGCTCTAACACTAGTATGAAAGAGAGATTTCTACCACACCATTTTGTGGACTACTACAACTCCCATTATTTCTTCATGTGCATAGGCTAAGATAAGTGAGTTGGGTAACTACGATGTATGATGTAAGGGATATATCACATGCCATGATGCAAGAGAGATCTTTCATACCCCAAGATGTTGCAAGAGAGATCTCTTTAACATTAGTTTAGAAGAGAGATCTATATCACATCATGTTATAGGTAAACTCACATGTCTTAGACCTAAACAATGATGGGAGATATTTCATACCCAAAGATTTTGTAAGAGAGATCTCTCTAACATTAGTTTATAAGAGAGATCTCTACCACACCATGCTATAGGTAAAATCACATGTCTTAGACCTAAACAATGGAGACCATGCTATAGGTAAAATCACATGTCTTAGACCTAAACAATGGAGACCTTGCATACCCCAAGATGTTGTAAGAGAGATGTCTCTAACATTAGTCTAGAAGAGAGATCTCTACCACACCATGCTATAGGGAAACTCACATGTCTTAGACCTAAACAATGGGCACATTTGTAATCCACTTTGTCACGACCTCAAAGATCTCACAACCCCAATCCTTCTCAAGCAATGACTCCTTTAATCAATTTCATGCAAAGATAACACAATATAGTCCTATGCAAAGATAACATAATATAGTCCCATGGGTGATAGAGTGAACAAGGTATAGCTTGGCTCCTTTCATCAATTTTATGAAAAGATAACATAATATAGTCCCATCAACAATTTCATGCAAAGATAACACAATATAGTCCTATCTAAAGATAACATAATATAGTCCCATGGGTGATAGAGTGAAAAAGGTATAGCTTGGCTCCTTTCATCAATTTTATGTGAAGATAACACAATATAGTCCTATGCAAAGATAACATAATACACTCCCATGGGTGATAGAGTGAACAAGGTATAGCTTGGTATGGAAAACAATACCCACCAAGCACTGCAATATCTGCAATATTGATTGGTGTATAGGTTGAGATATACATCATTGGATGTGCAACGAAAATATTCAACAATATATTTACATCACTTACGATATTATAATTACTATTATAATTACATTAGTAATGTACATTTTACGTATTTCCCTTTATAAAATAATCCTCAATTTTTCCTTTTTTTCCTTCTTCTTTTTAAATTGCTTTCCACTCCTCTTAAAAAGGAGCAATGTAGTAACTAATTGTGAGTTCAAAGGAAAGAGATCATAATTTAGATAATTATATTTTTTTTAAGTGTTAGATCAAATGTAAAGTTAGATAAACGTGGAATGATTTTTCATTAATATGATACACATATAAATAAATAAGATTGACCTTTGGATTCATCTTCCAAGAGGTCTCTTGGACTCCCGATGACTATTCCTATCACTTGACATTTCATATTCCTCCACAATTCATATTCATTCACAACTGACTAATTCCATAACCCTAATGAATTAGGTTTCTAACATTCCCCCCTTAATCGAAAGGGGTGTATGTGAGTCCAAGGAAAGAGATGAAATATGGAAGTGGACAACTTCAAACAATTGAATGTGTTGTATGAATCTGGTGGTTTTGGGATGACCACAAAACAAATGTTTAGTATAAGCTTATGTGTTCTACTAAATGGTGGTGTTTTTCAAAGAAGATCACAAACCCTGGAACTTGGCTCTAAGGCTCAATGGTTCTCGAAAAATTTCCAAATTTAGCTAGAATTTGATATATTTTACTAATTATAAGTGTTCTCAAATGAAGGTTTAAATATGACCACAAATTGTCTTCTAATAGAAGATGATGTCTTCTACTAAATGGAGTTGGTGGTTTTAAGATGACCACAAACTATTTTCTAGCAAAAGATGTGAGTTTTGTATTAAATGGAGGTTTAAGGAAAACCACAAACCAAGCTAGCGGTTTTTGGATGACCATAAACCAAATCACACATTAATTTTACTACTCAATTGATCTGACTTCAAAACTTGAATATTGAATGTTAATGACTAATATTGCTCGCTTGCCCCTCTCAGAGACAAGGTGAGAAGACAAAAATATTTCCATTGCAATATGTGTCAATACTCAATAATATATTCTTCGGCATGACTAATATATATTCTTGATTATTTATGACCATTTCTGAGAAGTGATCCATCCATAGTGGTTCTTTACTCTTTCATATTTCTTGCGTTCAGAACATTTTTCTGAAGGATGATTATTCTTTCCATAATTCTCTCAAGGATGAATATCAACATTGATCTTCCATATGGCCAAATCAATGACAATGTTGGCATTTCAAAATCTGTTTTGAACTCGAGCAGCTGAATTGAACTTTCTTGAAACAATTCAACACTTTCGTTTTGTATCGTTTGGTATAATACAAAATATGAAAGGTCACTTCCTTTTCAAATCTGATACTTGGTTTGTGCTTATTGTTTATGAATTCTTCCAAAGGTCTAATAAATGTCTTGGAAATATGAAAATATGATCTTGTTCATGCACAACTTCTTCGTCATCTACACTTGTATTTGAGGTTGTCTCACTGAGTTGCTTTGGTTGTTTATCTAGATCATCATTTTCTTCTTCTTCTTCAAAAGAGGTTTGTTTTGAACAAAAACTAGTTCAGAATGTTGAATACTTTTTCATTGCAATTCATCATGAAGATGTTGATTCTGGATTTGAAGTAGTTCTACTTTGGCTTGCAAATCTTACAAAAAATTTAGATTAGATTGCATAGTTTCTTAGTTAATTGTGATTGTAATGTCTACAAAAGATTAGAGTGTTTAGTAACTCTAATAATTCATCAACTCGATCCATTTAAACATTGA
>JZKD02S2172795.1:24219-42183 GCA_000966675.3 Picea glauca
AAGTATTTAAGACTATCATGATCTATTTTGACCTTGAAGTGCCTAACTATTAGGTAAGGACGCCATTTCTTCAATGCATGTAGTATTTCCATCATTTCCTTCTCATAAATGGGTTGTGTAAGTCTTTCCCCTTGAGTGGTCAACATTCAAAAACCAGGGGCCTTCCTTCTTGCATTAGGACAACACCAATTCCATTTCCCGAGGCATCACATTCCACAATAAAGGTTTTTGTGAAGTTTAGAGTGGTCAAGATAGGAGATTTTCACATCACCTCTTTAAGTTGTTCAAAAGCTTTAGTTTCCTCTGGAGTCCATGAAAATGCATCCTTCTTAGTTATTGTCGTTAAAGGTGTTTCTATTCTTCCATAGTGTTGAAAATAATTGTGGTAGCAACCTGTCAAACCCAAAAATCCTTTAATATTCTTCAATGTTTTGGGAATCGGCCAGTCCATCATGGCCTTAATATTGTCAAGGTCTACCTTGACACCTTCATGAGATACAATATGACCCAAATTCTCTACCTCCTTCACTCCAAAGAAACATTTGGATGGTTTGGCATATAGTTGTTTCTCCTTTAATAGTTGTATCACCTTGTCAACATGTCACACATGATCCTCCCAAGACTTTCTATAGTTTAGTATATCATAAAAAAATACTAACACAAATTTTTGAAGGAAGGGCTTGAAAATGGAATGCATCAACCCTTGGAATGTGGAAGGTGCATTTGTAAGGCCAAAAGGAATGACCAAAAATTCATAATGGCCTTCATGACTTCGGAATGTTGTTTTTGGGATCTCTTCTTCCTTCATTCTAATCTGATGATACCCTAAATGAAGATCCAATTTTGTGAAATATATTTCTCCATGTAGTTCATCTAACAATTTATCAATGATGGGAATGGAAAAATTATCTTTAAGTGATCTTGTTGATCTCTCTATAATCTGGACACATACACCATTCNTATTTTGTAATATGTTGTTACATGAGACTACAATCTTTGAGGTTTATCATCACCAACTTAAAAAGAGCACCAAATCCAAGAGAGTACCAACTCTCAATACAAGACCTAGCTTCCAGATGTCATCACCAACTGAGATGTGAGGAATCTAAACTTCAAGTACAATACCTAGCTTGTAGACATAAGACAATATGTCCAACCTGTACCAATAACCTGTCACAATCTATACCAATCAACTTGTACTATCAACCATATACATCAATCACTCACACAAATTGTACCATCACAAGTGCATCAACTATGCACAACACAACCTATCACAACAACCTCTCACATCAACTTGTCTCCTCTATCAAACTAGATATAATCTCATGGATCTCATGCTCATGATCACAATAGAAATACACAACATGAATACCATACATCAAATACCAAAAACAAAATACCAACTATATCCCTTAACAAATCTGATAAATGAAGCAATATTGAACAACCAATACCATCTCAATAGATAAATCCTAGATGAGAAGACTACCTCAAACAAGATGTTCCATATCTCTCGTAAATAGACTCCAACCATGAATTAAATATTATGCCAATATAACCAACTATGAACCAATACTAAAATTCAGTAGATCAACCACATATCAACTCTACAGGAATCCTTAAACTTTCAAGAGGGCATCCGACAGATTTACAATCCATACCCTCAACCAGATTCATAGATTCAACACTACACATATGAAACCATACCTTTTTTTTCTTGTAGTTGTGGCTCTATTAGGGATCTGTTTTTGTAGCCATGATATTGTTGTCGCGATTTTTTTTTTCGCGATTCAGGTGCTGTGATTCTTCTATCGCAGTTCTACTGATGTGATTTTGTTGTCATGGTTCTCCTTTTACAATTCTTCTTCCGCAGTTTTGCTGCAACGATTCTACTTCTGCAAATTTGTTGTCGCGAATTTGATCTATCAATAATACCTTCCCAAATAACCTTTCACAAATGTATATTCAATTATGTTCAATAACCTTTCAATAATACCATAGACGCATTGTAACTTAAAATTTGGCCACTTCGAAATCAATTCTCTATGAAATTTCTCTTCAACATTCAACTTGCTCGGCCCATCCAGGCTTAGTGTTGAAAACTGGAGCTCTTATACCACATTGTATCATCCCCAACAACCAATTTGTCCATGCCAACCAAAAATTCTAACTTTGATACCAAATTAAAACATACAAATACTCTACAAATACATTTATTCATACAAAATAATAATATAAACACACATGCAACATACACAAGAAAAACCCATAAAAATAAACGCATAAATAATAGTGCAACACATAATTTAACACACAATTGACACATATCTTGATAAAAATATCACTGAATATGTGCATACCTTCCACATTCCTCCCATCCTTAGACCACTTTGCTCAAAACTCTCAACAGTGGATCACCCTAGAGATGGGGATAAAATCCACCTGGGTAAAGGAATTCCTAACCAGGTTGATGTATCTCATACCACAGGAAAAATCATTCACATGTGTCAATTCGAACTAACATCGTATAGTCCCTCATTCCCCACATGTCTGTCCCACCCTAGGAAGTGTGCCCCTTCTCTTCTCAACGGTCTCGTGGCTTCCCCACTTCCTTTTCTGGGCTTCAACAATAGGCATGACAAGAATTCTTAGATCCCTATAGCTACATTTTGGCACCTTCTAGAAATCAATTCCCAACAATTCTCTCACCTATATATAATTTCTTACGAGAATGACAACCCACCTCTTCAATATTCCATGGGCCTGAAAACCCGCTTCTTCAGTCCAATTCCTAAGCTAAACTGGTACAAGTATAGGTATAGGTATGGGTATAGGTACAGTGGCAGTAATAGGAAGGTACCAAGGACAATTGAATGAGTGAGTGAATGATGATGGAATGATGGGAAATGAACCAAGTCTAACCTATATGTATGCATGTTCCCAACTTGACACTTTTCATGTTGAGAGCTACGTTGGCCCACTTGTCCCCATTCTTATAACTTAGGATAAAATAATTATCCATACTTTATACTTTAAGGAATATTAATATAATATTATGTTGGGATTAAGCTCCCTAGCTTATCCCATTATCCTTAACTTTTAGCCCCCTTTCCCTATCTAGTGGATTTTACCCCCCCATACTCTTTTACATGGTCGGTATGTCACAATGATGTGTTTTTCATTAATATTTGTGTGTGATTTACATTCATAATACAAACATACTGTCCTTTTTGTATCCAGGATCACTAGCCTCAAAAACATGAACATATACACAAATACTCGTTGTCCTCAAGATCACACACTCAAGTTGTTGCACGTGATATCCTAGGATGTGTGTATTTATTCTTTTAGTGCACAACACATATGCGTGCTATACGTTGGAAGGTGCTTACAAAACTAATTCCAAGACTTGATACAAACAACTCACTAGCTTATATACATATGTACATTTATGTTTACATTTACAGTTGGGGTTTGGCCTAGAGGTATTACATAATCAATGCATTAGAAGAACTTAAGAAGCAAAGAAAGAAAAACAAGTCACTCAAGGCCGAGTTAAAATTAAAAGAGAGATCACATAATTCCAACTTTGAATAACTAAAGAAGATGAGCATGAGTCTAAACATTCAAATAGAAGTAGACAAAAGAATTGAGGAAATACTTATAAGTCAGTTAGGAGAAAATGAAAAAATGATTGGAAGCTTGGATGCAAAAATAGTCTCTTTAAGGAAAGATCTTTAGAAGAAATATACATAGCAAAAGAGCACCAGAATATTGGATCAAATAATCATCAATCAACTACCATCCTATGATAGATCAAGACTAGGGTACAATCAAGTACAAAATGAGAAAGGGTTGAGCTCCAAGACAACAAAACATGGAGGAAAAAGCAGTTATATAGAGATTGTCAAATATTTTGTCAAGAAGGAAGAATGCATGCCCCCAAAGAATAACATTCCAGAAATAAAGAAGACTCAAGAAAATGAATTCAGAAGGAGTTCATCGCAAATAATATGATCTTCTCTCGGGTATCAAAGGTTCTTTTATGATCATTGTTTTAACTGTGATAATTTTGGAAATAAAGTTGTAAACCGTAGATCCTATGCCAAGAACCAAAGAAACTATGAAAGGTACTTAAATAATAGTTATCCCATAAAATCGTATGCAACATACAATAGAAATCAAAACAATTTTGGTTCATTGAGAAATGAAGTAGAATGATACAAATGCAACAATTTTGGACACATAGCGAAGAATTGTAGATTGACTATTCCACCCAGAGAATCAAAGAAGAACATTAACAATCAGATATCGGAACGACAAGAGATATGGAAAAGAAAGAAGAAACAATTCTCACTTGCTCTATAATCCCAACACATGAAAAGTGATTGGCATGTTGACATTGGTTGTTCAAATCATATGACATGTGACAAGAACATGCTTCTAACATTGAATAAAGAAAGAGATGCATCGGTTTCATTTGGCAATAATAATTCAAATAAAATTATATGTAGACGCACAATTAAGATTGGAAGCAAAGATTCCATGGAAGAAAATGTTCTACTAGTCGAAGATATGAAACACAATTTGTTGAGTGTAATGTTGGACATACCAACCACACTGAGAGGGGGGGTGAATCAATGTAGGGATCTTTTTACACTTCTTTCAAAACTTAGTTAGAAACCACATCAAATATTATTATTCATTCACAATTAGTTACTTGCATATAACAACACCATTGATCCAGATTTAGGAGCGGAACGAACTGATTAAAAAACTGAATACACTAAACATGGAGATATGAAGAAGAAAACAAATATCCAGTGAACAATAGCTTATATTGAATAATGAAATAGGATGAAACTATAAAACTGTAGAATTGAAACACTTTCTCGAATGGTGGTAGCTATCTCTCAAAAGAGACATGGTTTCTATGTGCATCTGTCTGAGAAGAATGAATTACAATGAGGCTCTAGAGGAATTTTTGATATTACTCATGAATTCCAAAACCCTAGACATCCAAAAACCTAGCCCTAGGAGGTGAAAGGTCAAAATTCATGTGGGCCCCTATGGGTAAGTTGGTACCTCAACTTCCCGTGGTCATAATGTTTGCATATGACCTCCGTTTTTGGTGTGTTATATCCCATTCGAAAGGTATTTCCAAGAACTACACATTCTGTTGTCAAACTCTGACTCCGTCTACATTTTGACTGCGGCGAGCCAAAAAAAAATCGTTTAGTCCTCCAAAACAGCCCTGGAAGTACAACAATATTTTCTGACATGAAAACATACAAAATAATCAAGTTGGATTAGGTGAGAGGCCACCAATATCCACCTAGAAGATGTGTATGGATTCAGATAGCCCCAAAAGTTTAGAACCCACAATTACAAAGAAGTACAGAAGAACATGTTGAACTAAAAACAGACAAGAGGAGCCAGTTGGAATAGGTGGGTGGCCACCAATATCCAACTGGATCACTCCTCCCCCCTTAGGAATTAATGGTATCCATTACATTGAGTTCCCACATCAGGTCAGGTAACTTCTGCTAGACTTGGCCCTACGTGAGCCACTTTCCTTGGTGTAGGATTTTCCCTGCCTTGACAACCTGATAAATCTGGATCCTTTGTTGGTTCGTTGCCTCGACATCTGTGTCCACTATATGATCAGTGGATGCTTGTTCCACATAGTAATGGTTGAGATATGTGGGCATCAATTGTTTTGCGATCTTTGAGGTGTCCAATAATGGTGGAAAATATGGTCAAAGGAGGTCCACATTGAACACTAGGTGTGGGCCAAGGAAGGGTGGAGTGTTGAGCTCTAAAGAATTGCTACCCACGACCTTGGTGATAGTGTAAGGCCCATACCGAAGTGGATGAAGATTTTGATGGGGCACTGTGAGACACTCCTTCTACAAATGTAACCAGACTTTGTCGCCAACCTGAAACTGGTGTGGTGCCCTGTGTTGATCACGACGTTACTTGTACTTAGCATTGGATTTCTAAAAAATATCCTGGACCTGTTGGCAGATGTGTTGAATTCACTCAATGAATATGGTGGCTTTTTTGATCGCAGACGGATCAAGGGAAGATTTTGTCTGTGTGGTGGCAAGAGGAAGTGCAACATCAATGGGTCACAAGGGTTTGGAATCCCATCCCCACCTAAAATGGGCTATGTTTATTGGAGCTATGGAGAGACCTTTTGTAACTATGATGAACATAGGGAAGACTCTCATCCCATGTACGTGTGTACTTAGAGTTTTACATGTGCATGATGTGCATAATCATCCAATTGACGACCTTTGTTTGGTCGTCTATTTGGGGGTGGAAAGGAGTGGATTTTGTGATCTTGGTGTCCAAAAATGACCAAAGACTCGACCAAAATGTGTTGAGGAACTTGTTGTCTTGGTCAAAATGGCATAGGAAATGCAAGATCTAATATACTTTTTGACGTCCTATCAAAGTTTTGGCCAATAAAAATGTTTCTAAAGAATGGCCATAGTTTTCTCCACGCCAAAATGTCCTGCCATCTGACTGTAGGGGGCTTCCCAAGTCATATTTTCATGCTCGCTTGTAGGAACACATATATGGCCCAGGTGGCATAATAGTTCATCCTGAATGTGAAAATCGGTGACAGTCGTGCATGTACCCAAGAGCTCATAGGTGGTGGTTAAGTCTAGATCTTGCTAATAAAGTTGGGGCCACTCAGATGCTTCATGTCCACAGGAATGGAACATAGTGGTGAGTGTAGCTACAAGAGGTCGATTGAGGCAGTCATCGACACGATTTGATATACATGTCTTATACTTGATGTTGAGATGGAACCGTTGTAGGTAGGTGGACCACTTGTGATGGCGGTCGTTTTGGAATTTCCCATGTGTCTGTATGAACTACAGAGGCTTGTGATCAGTGTGTATGATTGTATCCTTTCCCAAAATGTAATGTTTCCATTGACGACAGGCTTGTACAATGGAATACATTTCCTTGTCATAGGTGGGATATTTCCAGGCAGTATCTGAGAGTGTCTCACTATGGTATTCCATCAGATGATCATGTTGAGTGAGAAATTCGCCCACAACATAGTCATATGCATTATTCTCAATCTCGAATGGTTGTTGCATATCGGGAAAGGAGAGTACTAGAGATGAGTGCAAGTAATGCTTCATATCATCGAATTCTTATTGTTATTCCTTACCCCACACAAATTTGTCCCTGCCACTGCCCTTGGTCACCTAGATGAGGGCCCATGCACTATGGGAGAATCCTAAAATGAGTCGTTGGTAGAAGTTGGCTAGTCCCAACAAGATCCGAAGCTCGGTCAGTGTGTTCAGGGATGGCCAGTCACAGATGACTTGGATTTTAGCTATATCAAAATGTACCCCATGCTCATGAACAATGTAGCCCAAGTATTGGACCCTGCTTATGCCAAAAGAGTATTTTTCCAAGTTGGCATATATCTTGCGCTGCCGCAGAGTGCTCAAAACCTGTTGAATATGCCACATGTGCTCATCCCACATTATGATGAATATGAGGATGTCATCCAAATATACCACCAAAGAGGATTTGGTGAAGGGTCTCAATACATCATCCATCAACCTCATGAAAGTGGTTGGTGCATTTGTTAAGCCAAAGGGCATGACTAGCCATTCAAAGAGACCTTCTCTAGATTTGAAGGTTGTCTTCCATACATCAGTTGGTTCAATGGGAACCTGGTGGTAGCCAAACTTGAGGTCAATATTATTGAAGAACCTTTCCCCCATGAGTTGGTCAAGAAGGTCATCAATCCTAGGAATGGGGTATTAGTTCTTGACTGTTATTTTGTTTAAGGCTCTGTAATCAATGTAGAGTCGCCAAGTCTCATCCTTCTTTTGCACCAGTACAATTGAGCATCCGCAAGGGGAGGAGTTGGGTCTGATGTGCCCCTTTTGAAGAAGCTCTTGGATCTGACACATGATTTCTTCATTTTCCATCAGCAAGCGACGATAGACTAGTCCATTAGGTAGAGTTGAGTCGAGGGTCATATCAATTGGATGCTTGACTTGGAAGTGTGTTGGTACCCCTGTAGGTGAGGAGAAGATGTCTCTGTATTCTTCCATGATCCCATCCACTTGTTTCTTCTGCAAAGAGAGGCTCTTTGTAGAGGCAACATATGTGGCGGTGACCTTCTACTTACTATGAGCATGGATCATAAAGAATACAAACTTCCCAGTCTGTGAAATGAACTTACTGCATTTCTTAGAAGAGGTTTAAGAAATAGAAATAAGTGATGCTACCTCTGATATCCTATATAATTTTCTACCCAAAGTAATAATAACACTGTGGGGTCTAGAATCATACACAACATGTTTCTTCCACAAATATGGTTGTCCTAAAAGAACATCAAAAACTTCAAGGGGAGAAATATCACACAGTACCTCATCTATGAAAGGATTGACGTCGTAGGGAATATGACACTATTGGTTGACATGAATATCTCTTCTTTAGTGAAGCCAACCGATGGTGTAAGGTTGCGGGTGCAATGTCGTTGGTAGATCTGGTCGCTTGAAAACCTCTGCTGAAATCGGGTTCTTATAACTACCGCTATCGACAATGAAATGAAGTGGATCCCCCTTTACCCTCATTTGCAAGTGAAAGAGGCATTCCCCTTCCTCTGGTTCTTCTGGTTCACTTGGCTAGAATTTGGTGGTAGTGACAGTGGCACTGGGTTTGGCATCAATAATATGTTTCCCTCCTTCAGGATTTGATTTGGAATTAGAATCGGCCTCTGACTTGAAAGACTTCAGTTCGGCCATGAGTGACTGCTTGGAGAGACATTCTTCAATGTTATGCCAAGGGATTTTATGGTACTCACACCATTTTCCTATGTCCTTCTTTGTCTTCTCATTTCCCTTCTTGTGTTGTGGCTTGGACTGGTTTTCCTAAGGGAGACCATCTCAACTTGGTCCCTTTCTTTATGGGTTGGGGCCACCTTTTCCATGATTTGGCTGTGAGGGGTTTTCATATCCAAACTCTCACCTTTTCTTCTTAAATTTCTGCTCAATCTTGACAGCATATCTATAAGTCGTGCCCAATGAGGCGATGTCTAGAAAATCCATTTCTATTTGAATGTTGCTATGCAAACAATCGTGGTATTTGAGCACTAGATGATGCTTAGAGTATTTGATACCCAATTTGGTGCGCACAATATGGAAAATATTTGTGAAATATGGTACTTTCTGGTCCCTTTCTTAATGTAGGGTGGTCCATCTGGTGTACTAGTCCTCGTAGCTTCTAACAGGGTAGTATTGTTCTTTAATGGCATCCTAGAAGGAATCCCATGTAGGGGCCACAAAATAAATTGTAGATTCCTCTACAGCCCTTTGCTCAGAGTAAGGATCCCACCAGTATTTAATATGGGGAGTGACCTTGAGGAGTGAAAAAGTGATATTTTCCCTATTGGAAAAATTGTGGACCGAAAAATACCCTTCGATCAGATTCAACCATTTATCTACAACATCTGCATCTATCAGTCCTTCAAATAATGGAATATCAAAATTTACCTATACCATGAAGGGGGTTACATGGCTGCTTGATGAAGATGATTCTCCTGTGGGTAGTCATCAAAGGATTTGTGCGAAGTTTTCCATCATTTTGTTCCTTTGTCACGGGAGGGATTCCTTGAGAAACATTTTAATAGGATCTCCTGTTCCATCATCTTTCTTTTTGTCCCCCATGGGTTGTTGTCGGGCTCGGCGCAAATGATCTTGCAATGGATCAATTGGTTTGAGTCCCAACTTCTTGTAGCCAGATCTTGTTGGGGACATGCACAGATAAAAATAAATGAAGAGTAGACCTCTATGATACCATTGATCTGGATTTAGGAGCGGAACGAACTGATTAACAAATCGAATACACTAAACATGGAGATATGAAGAATAACATAGACATCCATTGAATAATATCTTCTATTAAATAATGAAATAGGTTGAAACTATAAAACTGCAGAACTGAAACACTTGCTCGAATGGTGGTAGCTATCTCTGAGAAGAGATGTGGTTGCTACACACATCTGTCTGAGCAGAATGAATTACAATGAGGCTCTAGAGGCATTTTTGATATTACTCATGAATTCCAAAACCCTAGACATCCAAAAACCTAACCCTAGGAGGTGAAATGTCAAAAGTCAGGTGGGCCCCTATGGGTAAGTTGGTACCTCAACTTCGTGGGGTTGTACCTTTTTCATATGATTTTTTTTTTAGGTGCGTGATAGCCTATTGGAAAGGTATTTCAGAGAGCTACACATTATGCCATCAAACATTGATTTCGTCTATAGTTTGACTATGGAGAGCCAAAAAAACACTGTTTAGGCTTCCAAAATGGCCCTGGAAGTACAACAATATGTGTTGACATGAAAAAATAAAAAACAAGCCAGTTGGATTATGTGAGAGGCCACCAATATCCACCTCGAAGATGTGTAGGGATTCATCTAGCCGAAGAAGTGTAGAATCCACAATTACAAAGAAGTACAGAAGAACATGTTGAACTAAAAATGGATAAGAGGAGCCAGTTGGAATAGGTGGGTGGCCACCAATAGTCAACTGGATCAACCATTCATCGATAATAGAGAACATTAAACCATCAACATAATGAGCATAAAGAACACCATATATATGTGTAATATTTTGTATTATGTTGTTACATGAGACTAAAATCTATGGGGTTTATCATCACCAACTAAAAAATAGCACCAAATCCAAGAGAGTACCAACTCTCAATACAAGACCCAGCTTGCAGATCTCAACACCAACTAAGATGTGAGGAATCTAACCTTCAATTACAAGACCTAGCTTGTAGACAGAAGACAATCTATCCAACATGTACCAATAAACTATCACAATCTTTACCAATCAACCTATACTATCGACATGTACATCAATCACTCAGACAACTTGTACCATCACAAGTGCATCAACTATGCACAACACAACCTGTCACAACAACCTCTCACATCAACCTATCTCCTCTATCAAATCANCTGCCGCAGAGTGCTCAAAACCTGTTGAATATGCCACATGTGCTCATCCCACATTATGATGAATATGAGGATGTCATCCAAATATACCACCAAAGAGGATTTGGTGAAGGGTCTCAATACATCATCCATCAACCTCATGAAAGTGGTTGGTGCATTTGTTAAGCCAAAGGGCATGACTAGCCATTCAAAGAGACCTTCTCTAGATTTGAAGGTTGTCTTCCATACATCAGTTGGTTCAATGGGAACCTGGTGGTAGCCAAACTTGAGGTCAATATTATTGAAGAACCTTTCCCCCATGAGTTGGTCAAGAAGGTCATCAATCCTAGGAATGGGGTATTAGTTCTTGACTGTTATTTTGTTTAAGGCTCTGTAATCAATGTAGAGTCGCCAAGTCTCATCCTTCTTTTGCACCAGTACAATTGAGCATCCGCAAGGGGAGGAGTTGGGTCTGATGTGCCCCTTTTGAAGAAGCTCTTGGATCTGACACATGATTTCTTCATTTTCCATCAGCAAGCGACGATAGACTAGTCCATTAGGTAGAGTTGAGTCGAGGGTCATATCAATTGGATGCTTGACTTGGAAGTGTGTTGGTACCCCTGTAGGTGAGGAGAAGATGTCTCTGTATTCTTCCATGATCCCATCCACTTGTTTCTTCTGCAAAGAGAGGCTCTTTGTAGAGGCAACATATGTGGCGGTGACCTTCTACTTACTATGAGCATGGATCATAAAGAATACAAACTTCCCAGTCTGTGAAATGAACTTACTGCATTTCTTAGAAGAGGTTTAAGAAATAGAAATAAGTGATGCTACCTCTGATATCCTATATAATTTTCTACCCAAAGTAATAATAACACTGTGGGGTCTAGAATCATACACAACATGTTTCTTCCACAAATATGGTTGTCCTAAAAGAACATCAAAAACTTCAAGGGGAGAAATATCACACAGTACCTCATCTATGAAAGGATTGACGTCGTAGGGAATATGACACTATTGGTTGACATGAATATCTCTTCTTTAGTGAAGCCAACCGATGGTGTAAGGTTGCGGGTGCAATGTCGTTGGTAGATCTGGTCGCTTGAAAACCTCTGCTGAAATCGGGTTCTTATAACTACCGCTATCGACAATGAAATGAAGTGGATCCCCCTTTACCCTCATTTGCAAGTGAAAGAGGCATTCCCCTTCCTCTGGTTCTTCTGGTTCACTTGGCTAGAATTTGGTGGTAGTGACAGTGGCACTGGGTTTGGCATCAATAATATGTTTCCCTCCTTCAGGATTTGATTTGGAATTAGAATCGGCCTCTGACTTGAAAGACTTCAGTTCGGCCATGAGTGACTGCTTGGAGAGACATTCTTCAATGTTATGCCAAGGGATTTTATGGTACTCACACCATTTTCCTATGTCCTTCTTTGTCTTCTCATTTCCCTTCTTGTGTTGTGGCTTGGACTGGTTTTCCTAAGGGAGACCATCTCAACTTGGTCCCTTTCTTTATGGGTTGGGGCCACCTTTTCCATGATTTGGCTGTGAGGGGTTTTCATATCCAAACTCTCACCTTTTCTTCTTAAATTTCTGCTCAATCTTGACAGCATATCTATAAGTCGTGCCCAATGAGGCGATGTCTAGAAAATCCATTTCTATTTGAATGTTGCTATGCAAACAATCGTGGTATTTGAGCACTAGATGATGCTTAGAGTATTTGATACCCAATTTGGTGCGCACAATATGGAAAATATTTGTGAAATATGGTACTTTCTGGTCCCTTTCTTAATGTAGGGTGGTCCATCTGGTGTACTAGTCCTCGTAGCTTCTAACAGGGTAGTATTGTTCTTTAATGGCATCCTAGAAGGAATCCCATGTAGGGGCCACAAAATAAATTGTAGATTCCTCTACAGCCCTTTGCTCAGAGTAAGGATCCCACCAGTATTTAATATGGGGAGTGACCTTGAAGAGTGAAAAAGTGATCTTTTCCCTATTGGAAAAATTGTGGACCGAAAAATACCCTTCGATCAGATTCAACCATTTATCTACAACATCTGCATCTATCAGTCCTTCAAATAATGGAATATCAAAATTAACCTATACCATGAAGGGGGTTACATGGCTGCTTGATGAAGATGCTTCTCCTGTGGGTAGTCGTCAAAGGATTTGTGTGAAGTTTTCCATCATTTTGTTCCTTTGTCACGGGAGGGATTCCTTGAGAAACATTTTAATAGGATCTCATGTTCCATCATCTTTCTTTTTGTCCCCCATGGGTTGTTGTCAGGCTCGGCGCAAATGATCTTGCAATGGATCAATTGGTTCGAGTCCCAACTTCTTGTAGACAGATCTTGTTGGGGACATGCACGGATAAAAATAAATGAAGAGTAGACCTCTATGATACCATTGATCTGGATTTAGGAGCGGAACGAACTGATTAACAAATCGAATACACTAAACATGGAGATATGAAGAATAACATAGACATCCATTGAATAATATCTTCTATTAAATAATGAAATAGGTTGAAACTATAAAACTGCAGAACTGAAACACTTGCTCGAATGGTGGTAGCTATCTCTGAGAAGAGATGTGGTTGCTACACACATCTGTCTGAGCAGAATGAATTACAATGAGGCTCTAGAGGCATTTTTGATATTACTCATGAATTCCAAAACCCTAGACATCCAAAAACCTAACCCTAGGAGGTGAAATGTCAAAAGTCAGGTGGGCCCCTATGGGTAAGTTGGTACCTCAACTTCGTGGGGTTGTACCTTTTTCATATGATTTTTTTTTTAGGTGCGTGATAGCCTATTGGAAAGGTATTTCAGAGAGCTACACATTATGCCATCAAACATTGATTTCGTCTATAGTTTGACTATGGAGAGCCAAAAAAACACTGTTTAGGCTTCCAAAATGGCCCTGGAAGTACAACAATATGTGTTGACATGAAAAAATAAAAAACAAGCCAGTTGGATTATGTGAGAGGCCACCAATATCCACCTCGAAGATGTGTAGGGATTCATCTAGCCGAAGAAGTGTAGAATCCACAATTACAAAGAAGTACAGAAGAACATGTTGAACTAAAAATGGATAAGAGGAGCCAGTTGGAATAGGTGGGTGGCCACCAATAGTCAACTGGATCAACCATTCATCGATAATAGAGAACATTAAACCATCAACATAATGAGCATAAAGAACACCATATATATGTGTAATATTTTGTATTATGTTGTTACATGAGACTAAAATCTATGGGGTTTATCATCACCAACTAAAAAATAGCACCAAATCCAAGAGAGTACCAACTCTCAATACAAGACCCAGCTTGCAGATCTCAACACCAACTAAGATGTGAGGAATCTAACCTTCAATTACAAGACCTAGCTTGTAGACAGAAGACAATCTATCCAACATGTACCAATAAACTATCACAATCTTTACCAATCAACCTATACTATCGACATGTACATCAATCACTCAGACAACTTGTACCATCACAAGTGCATCAACTATGCACAACACAACCTGTCACAACAACCTCTCACATCAACCTATCTCCTCTATCAAATCARATATGATCTCATGGATCTCATGCTCATGATCACAATAGAAATACGCAACATGAATACCATACGTCAAATACCAACAACAAAATACCAATTGTATCTCTTAACAAATCCRATATATGAAGCCATATTGAACAACCAATACCATCTCAAGAGMTAAACCATGGCTCACAAAACACACCTCAAACAAGATGTGCCATATCTCTCATAAATATACTACATCCATGCATTAAATATTATGCCATTATAACCAACTATGAACCAATACTAAACTTTAGTAGATCTTCCACAGATCAACTCTACAGGAAGCCTTAAACTTCCAAGAGGGCATCCAACAGATTTACAACCCAAACCCTCAACCAGATTCATAAATTCAACACTGCACATATGAAAACCATACCTTTTTTTTCTTGTAGTTGTGGTTGTATTACAGATCTATTTTTGTAGCCATGATATTGTTGCCGTGATTTTTTTCCCGCGATATAGTTGCTGCGATTCTTCTATCACGATTCTACTATCGTGATTCTGTTTTTGTGGTTCTGCTTCCGCAATTCTACTGCCACATTTTTTATGTCATGATTCTGTTTCCGTGGTTCTGCTACTGCAGTTCTTCTTCCATGAATTTGTTGTCGCGAATTTTATCTATCAATAATACCTTCCCAAATAACCTTTCAAAAATGTATATTCAATTATGTTCAAAAATGATTTTCATAAGAGAACTTTTCTCTCTTATTTATACACTCTAAGCATCTTTCTCTAGGGGTTATCTTCTAACCAACTTCCTTATTTTAGGGATAACCCACTTCTAACCACTTTGTCCACTTACAACCACTTTATCCAGAAATAGTAATCTCACCACTTCTAGTTGCAACTATTTTTTTTTNATTTTCCGCAAGCATGAACACAAGGAAGGAGTACCTGACATTTGAAGAACTCTGGACTTGTTGTGCTCAAGAAGAATCAAGGATCAATGCAAAAGAAAAACCCCAAAAGAAGTACAATGATCAAGCCTTCACAGCAAGATAATAATTTGGGAACAAAAGGAAGTTTGGTTCAATGAGAAAGCCAAATCAAGAGAAAGACATTTCAGAAATACAATGCTTCAACTGTCAGAAGTACAGTCACTACAGAAATCAGTGTCCCGAGCTAAAGAAAAGGAAGAAGAAACATGAAGCATCGATTGCCAAAGAAAAGGAACCTACTAAGAAGACTAAGAAAGATGGAAGAGACTTCTTCTACTAAAAGGTAACAAGACTCTTCTTATTTTCTTGTACATATCTTGTTTGCATCATCTCTGTACATATCTTGTATATCTATCTCTTGGAAGATAATGTGTTCCAAGAAGGACTATATCTATGAAATAATAAAAGGACAAGGATGAATGTCATTAGATAATACATATGAAAGGATGAAATACAAATCATGTGGAAGCAAGACAAGACGAATCAATCATGAAGAGACTTAGAAGTCAGACATCAAGAGGAATTGGAGAAAGACTTATGACGACAACCAAGACGGAAGCATGGAATTTGTTAGACAAAGAAAGCTAAAAATATATTGTAGAAAACAATAAGGATGCAGATGGAAGCGTGGACTCTATTATATATTGTATAAGACAATAAGGACGAAGATGGAAGGATGGACTCAGTCAGACGAAGAGAGAAGATTATATGGACTCTTAAATGAAGAAAGGATTAGGAGGGAGATAATCCTATGATCCATTGAAGATGATGAAAGTTATATATCCATGGTAACAGTGATGAAAGACAACACATGTTCAGCTCAACCACAGAAGAAGACCTCTTCAAAAAGAAACCTTAAAGTATTCCTGGTTGTCCATCCAGATCCGTGAATCGATGATGAAGGTAAGAAGTGGAATATCTAAGGCATGGAATCTATAAGAAACTCCATGGANTTGGGAACAAAAGGAAGTTTGGTTCAATGAGAAAGCCAAATCAAGAGAAAGACATTTCAGAAATACAATGCTTCAACTGTCAGAAGTACAGTCACTACAGAAATCAGTGTCCCGATCTAAAGAAAAGGAAGAAGAAACATGAAGCATCGATTGCCAAAGAAAAGGAACCTACTAAGAAGACTAAGAAAGATGGAAGAGACTTCTTCTACTAAAAGGTAACAACACTCTTCTTATTTTCTTGTACATATCTTGTTTGCATCATCTCTGTACATATCTTGTATATCTATCTCTTGGAAGATAATGTGTTCCAAGAAGGACTATATCTATGAAATAATAAAAGGACAAGGATGAATGTCATTAGATAATACATATGAAAGGATGAAATACAAATCATGTGGAAGCAAGACAAGATGAATCAATCATGAAGAGACTTATAAGTCAGACATCAAGAGGAATTGGAGAAAGACTTATGACGACAACCAAGACGGAAGCATGGACTCTGTTAGACAAAGAAAGCTAAAAATATATTGTAGAAAACAATAAGGATGCAGATGGAAGCATGGACTCTATTATATATTGTATAAGACAATAAGGACGAAGATGGAAGGATGGACTCAGTCAGACGAAGGGAGAAGATTATATGGACTCTTACATGAATCAAGGATTAGGAGGGAGATAATCCTATGATCCATTGAAGATGATGAAAGTTATATATCCATGGTAACAGTGATGAAAGACAACACATGTTCAGCTCAACCACAAAAGAAGACCTCTTCAAAAAGAAACCTTAAAGTATTCCTGGTTGTCCATCCAGATCCGTGAATCGATGATGAAGGTAAGAAGTGAAATATATAAGGCATGGAATCTATAAGAAACTCCATGGACCCAAAAGTAAAAGAAAAACATGAAGAGGAACATAAGGATTCCAAGAAAGAAAGAAGAATCAGAACAACCAGTCATTGTATAAAGAATCACAAGATTACCAGCCTGATATGAACTCACTAAAAGCAATCAAGTAGAATAAATGAAAGTCGTGATGAAGAACCATGTATGGAAGACTTATGAATGAAAGCATTGCGAGATCCATAACTATAGGTTCTCTCAGATGGAGGGAGGAGACTATGATGATTGATTGTTTCAATACACCAGACTTATCTCTATATAAGTCATTATATTATCTGTAACATCCATAAGTCAGAATTGTACATCAGATGAATGCAAAGAATGTTCTCTAGAAGAAATTGAGTAAAGAGCACATGCAGAGCAATCTCAAGACTTTGAGGAATACCAGAAAGATACTCCTGTATGCAGATAAGAAGAAGACAACTTGGTGGAGAATCTCTAGTGCACAACAGAAGTGTGGTAAAGATTTCCTATAACATCAAGATGACTACTCAGAAGACCAGATCTCATGATGACAGAAGAAGTGCCACACAAATATGTTCCAGTTCTCCAACTATGATATACTCTATTGTTCACATCTACAAGAA